>VMDO01015698.1:0-50280 GCA_007922755.1 Pedetes capensis
TTTATTTGCAGATTCTGTGTGAGCCAGCTCTAGAAAAATGTGGTGCCAGGGTCTGTTTATCACAGACCCACTACTCTCTATTGCATTATAGTTATCTGTTTCATACTTGTGCATTGCCTTCTTGGCCACTTCTATGGGAGACTTGAAAGAGACGGACACAACCATGAGAATTTCTAATCTGATCCAATGACAAACTCTTGATTCAAGGTTTATGCCTGCAGGTAGTTAGTTGCACATCAGGGAGGCAGGAGTGGGTAATGATGTCCGCACAGCCCAGGTTTGCAGCAGGTGCTGGAGAGGGCTTGAGTGGAGACACTAAGGACTTGTCTACGTCCTGGTTTTGCTCTTGGCAGGCCCTGATGAAAACAAACAGCTCTGGTGGCACCTTACAATATTTTCTCTCCCTCTCCTCCCCCACCCCATTCTCCATTTTCTCTTCCTATCAGGTGAACACCCAGGACTTCAGGGGTCTGGTTCGGGAGGATGCCGTTCTCTGCCTGTTAGAAATTCCTAAAGGTGAAATGGTGACCATTTTGGCTCAGAGCCGAGCTGATGGTAAGCAAGTTTGGTCATTCAGTTTACTTGGGGACAGTGGAAGGGATGAAAGAGATGCCTTGGGACCAGGATAGGCAGATTGGGTCACAGGTATATGAAGGAAATTTGGGTGCCATTTAACTTTGTACAAAAATGTTTTCTCTGCGCCTGCTGAAATAATTCCACTATGTGTTTGTCAGTTTTGTGTCATTGTGACAAATACCTTGGAGAAACAATTTAAAAGGAGGAGCAATTTATTTTAGCTCATAGTTTAAGAGGTTTCAGTCCAAGGTCAGCTGGCTGTGTCTCTGGGCCTGTGGTAAGGCAGAACATCATGGTGGAAGAGCGCCTCACCTCATGGTATCCAGGAAGCAGAGAGTGAAAGAGGAAGGACCAGGGGATGCAGTATATGTTTCCAGGGCACTCCCCTAACTACCTACTTCATCCAATTAGGCCCCTCCCCCTAAAGTTTCCATCATCTCTCAACATAGTGCCCCCACCTGGGAACCAAGCCTTTAATACATGAGCCTGTGGGGGACATTTTATATTCAAACCATAACATACTAATTATGTCAATTTGGAATAAAACTGCTTTTCTGAACAGTGCTAGATCCTTGAGTTCTACCTGGGGTTACTGAGTTTCCATGTGACATATGCTCATGACTGTGCCTGCTGATGGCTCCTACCTGAACCCTTACCATTCTGGCAAAGTTGCTGCACCTTCCAGGCCTTGTCTCTGTGAAGTAGTGGACAGAATAGTCTCTTCTGTGTTTCAGAGGGTTGATTGGGAATTGTATTAGGGTTTCCCAGAGCAACAGATCTAATGGGAGGTATTGGAAGCAAAAGGGGATTAAGAGACTGATCCTAAGGAACTGGCTGATGTGATTAGGGGGGCTGGTGAGTCCTAAGATCTGTGGGGTGAGATGACAGTTTGCAGACCCAGCAGAGCCACTGAGGTAATTCTACTCTGAATCTAAAGGCCTGAGAACCAGGTGTAGTTCCAGTAGAAAGGCAGGAAAAAAGGTGATATTCCGGTAGGCAAGCCATCAGGCAGGAAGAGTAGTTTTTCTGACCTGAGAGTGAGTCTGCTTTTTGTTCTATTCTGGTGTTCAGCTGATTGGATGAGGCCTATCCTTATTAGGGAGGACAATCTACTTTACGCAGTCTACCCATTAGAATGTTAATCTTATCCAAAAAACACCGTCCCAGAAACACCTAAGAATAATGTTTGACCAAATATCTGGGCACCATATACCCAGGCAAGGTGGCAACATACAATTATCTGTCATACCACCTCATGAAGTTAATTATTCATCGTTCTTCCTTTTGGAGCTGTGATTCCCAGGACACTGATTGGAGAGAAGGTGAAGGGGGGATTAGAGACGAGAAAACCTGGCAACTCTTCAACTAAGCCGAATACAGCAAACGGTGCTTTTGTCTTTCAGTGTACAGAGACATCTTGGCTTGTGGCAGAGGGGATTCATTTTTTATAAGAAGCCACTTTGAGTGTGAGAAGGAAACTCCGCAGAGCCTGGCCTTTACAAGGGGGGAGGTTTTTCGAGTGGTCGACACGCTGTACGATGGCAAGCTGGGCCACTGGCTGGCTGTGAGGATTGGAAATGAGCTGGAGAAAGGCTTAATCCCCAACAAAAGCAGGTATCTGAGATTGCGCCTTCCCACACACCCTTTCTAATCCCTCGCCCAACAAGAAAAACAACAGAACATCGAAAAGGAAATCCCACAGGGCTTCATCACCTGTCATCACCTGCTTCTTGTGTATGGGGAGGGTCCTGGAGTTGTGAATAGCCACCAGCTGGTTTGCTGTGTTTGGTCTCACCAGCTTGGTTGTTGCGCTTGGCTGTATTTGATGATTTCCTGCTGCCTTGGGCAGTGCTCACTAGGAGCACCGTATGGCTGCTCCTCACCAGCACCGCTCTGGCCCCCATCCTCGGGAGAGGCTTGTGCTTCCCAGTGAGGGCTTGCTGGTTGGTGGGAGTGCGGGAATCTAGGAGAGAGCCACGTATGTCAGCAGGAGTTCCAGGTGTGTTTGCTGCAAACCTCCGCAGCAGATCAGCCAAACGTAGCATGTTCAGTACTGAGCTACTTTCAGTGGATTTCATAGCTACCCCATCTTTTCCTGTCTTCATTGGGAAGTGGAGCGCCCCATGTTCACCCCTGAGACACATCTTCATTGTCAAGCTAAATCTTCCCTAATCCAGGTTCTTCAGTAAAACTGACATGTGTGCTAGGTTCCTGGCTTTAGAGATTCACATCCCACAATTTCTTTTCTCAGAGCCGAGCAAATGGCGAGTGTCCAGAGTGCCCAGAGAGACAATGCCGGGGACAGGGCAGACTTCTGGAGAATGCGAGGGCAGAGATCGGGGGTGAAGAAGAACCTGAAGAAGAGTCGGGAAGACCTGACGGCTATTGTGTCTGTTAGCACCAAGTTCCCAGCGTATGAGAGGGTTTTGCTTCGAGAAGGTGAGGAAGCCCTGGGGGGCCAGGAATTGACCTGCCTGGGCTCTGAGCCTATTTTCCTCCATTTTTAAACTCTAACATCATCTTCTAATTTACCTACATCACTTCCACCAGAGGCAAGCTGTAGAGTTGGAATTATATTCTAACGAGGAGCCTGGTTTACAAAAAAGTGAGCTGTTCAAATTTCCCAATGGACGCAAATCTCTACAACCAAAAACCTTTTTTAATACTGCCATTCAAAAGTTTTTATATGTTTTTTTTTTTTCTTTTCCTTTTTTTGTGGTACTGGGGGTTGAACCCAGGGCCTTGTGCTTACATGCTTTGCAAGTGCTGGACTACGGAGTTCCCCTCAGCCCTTTTTTTTTTTTTTTTTTTTTTACTTTTTGAGACAGGGTCTTGCTAAGTTACGCAGACTGCCTCTGGTCTTGAACTTGCGATCCTCCTGCCTCTGCCTCCCAAGCTGCTGGGATTACAGGCGTGCACTACTGCCCCTAGCGCAAGTTTTTAGATGTTTCTCATAGCAAAGTGTATCTTCAAAAATGGTGAGAGTAGTGAAGGCATATTTTTCAGAAAAGAACTGTGTTCAATTGGAGGTGGGGGAATGCACAGGTTGTTTCATTCAGTCAGGTTATTTTCAGAAGATTGTGTAATACTTAATGCTTCTTATCTGAACAGCTAGGCAACTGCATGCATTTTAATGGCCTTTCTTGTCTCATTTCAGCTGGATTCAAGAGACCTGTGGTCTTATTTGGCCCCATAGCAGATATAGCAATGGAAAAGTTGGCAAATGAGTTACCTGACTTGTTTCAAACTGCTAGTAAGTCCGACAGTCCATGTTTTTCTCTCCAAATTTTTATTTCAAAAAATTTTCTAACGTACAGAAAAATTGAAAGCATTATGCACATCCATATAGTCTTCTCTTGGAGTCATCAACTGTTAACATTTTGTCATATGTTTTCTCCACTTCCTGTCCATAGACACCCCCCCACCCCTTTAAAAATTTCTGCTGAACCATTTAAAAGTTTAAATTGCAGGTAGTCTATCCCTGAATATATGTGTGAGTTTCCTAAGAATAAAACATTCTCTTACACAGTCACAATACCATTATCACTTCATTGATTTAGAGATTTAACATTAATACAATAATATCACATCTCTAATCCAAAAATTTGAAATCTGCAGTGCTCCAAAAACTGAAACTGTCTGACCAGGAACATAATGTCACAAGTGGAAAATTCCATACTTGGCTTCATTTAATGGGTTACTATGTGAGTGAGATATATGTAAAGCATAAATGAATTTTGTAGTTAGTCTCATTTTCTAGATATCTCATTGTGTGTGGACAAACATTCCAAAATCCAAAACACTTCCAGTTCCAAGCATTTTTTTCTTCTTGTTTTTCTTTTGAAACAGGGTCTCTCTGTGTAGCCAAAGTTGGCTGTGAACTTGTGATTCTTCTGCCTCAGCCTCCCAAATGCTGGATGTGCACCACCACATCTAACAGGCACAAGCAGTTCTGATAAGGGAAACTCAATCCGTATTTAGTATGAAGTCTATTTTTCAAATTTCCTCAATTGCCCCAATTATGTCCTTCTTAGCATTTATTTATTTATTTATTTAATCCATGGCACAACCAAGGATCATGCATTACATTTGATATTTATGTCTTTTCATGATTTGTTTTATGTATTTCTAGTCTCCTTCTTTTTCCTGAATGACTTGGGACATTGATATCATAGAATGTTCTCTGATGGACTGGCCTAACCATTTCTTCATGATTAGATTTCAGTTAAACAGGCCTGGGAGTATAGCTCAGTGGTAGATCACTTATCTAGCCTGCACAAGGCCCTGGGTGTGATACCCAGCACCACCCAAAAAATCCCATAATAATAATAATTTCAAGTTAAACAAGCGATATACATTCTTTCCACTGCATCTCATGAGGAGCCACTTAATGTCAGGTGTCCCATTGTCCTGCTGGTATTAAGTTGGAGCACTTGATTGTCACTGATTTCCAAAAACGTTATTTAGTCCCATTTTTCCTTTTCCAGAAACGGAACCCAAAGATGCAGGATCCGAGAAATGTGGTGGAGTAGTTCGGTTGAATACCGTGAGGCAAATTATTGAGCAGGTGAGAAAATCCATTGGAAGGCTATGTTGTACGAAAGAATGGGATCATGGTTTGCCAAAGTCTTTTACAATAGAATCTGTGTTTTAATAATCATTAAGTCTTAATGATAAAAGTTCATGCAAATGACATCTTTTTCCCCTGTGCATAAAGCAGTCACTGTTCTGTGGCAATAAACTTTTGTTTTTTCAGAGTTCTCAGCATTATACCATATAACCTATTAGCAGTGGTCCTCCCTTATCTGAAGGGAGTATGTTCTAAGACCTCTGGTAAATACTTGAAACCATGGATAGTACTGAGTCCTGTATATGGTGTGTTTTTTCCTACACATATATCTATGACAAAGTTTAATTTGTGAATGAGTCATGGTAGGAAATAAACAGCAAAAACTAATTTAAAAAAACAATTATAACTTAGGCTATAACATAGTCTAAGTACCTTATACTATACCCATCCATCTTTTCACCTGCTGTGTATCTTGGGTAACTGAAACTGCAGAAAGTCATGAATAAGGGAGGACTACTGCAATTCCTTTCTTTAGAAATTTAAGCCGATTGATAATATTGAAGTGGACATAGTGTGGAAGGAAATGCTCTCTGCTTTATGATTTACACATTTCATCTGATGCAGCCTTTATTTATGAAAACAAACTCTTTGGGATGGGCGGTCACTTGACATCCCCACTTACGCACTCTTTCCCCACCTGGGACAGGATAAGCACGCACTGCTGGATGTGACTCCAAAAGCAGTGGATCTTTTGAATTACACCCAGTGGTTCCCGATTGTGATTTTTTTCAACCCCGACTCCAGACAAGGTGTCAAAACTATGAGACAGAGATTGAATCCAACATCCAACAAAAGTTCTCGGAAGTTATTTGATCAAGCCAACAAGCTCAAAAAATCTTGTGCACATCTTTTTACTGGTAAGTGAAATTTAAAATGTAGTCTGTGCTCAAAAGTGAAAAATAGAATTGAAAAGTGGAAGAAATAAGAAAAAAATATGAATGTGGAATGTGAATTACTGCTCATGACTCCTTCAAAAATAGTCTTATAAAATGGATGGACCCATGGCATTTCTACATTGAACTTTGTAATTTTGACTGCTTAAAAATGATCATAAAGATCCATGATGTGGTAATAATAGATCATTTTGATGAGGTTCAAATTTTTGTGAGGGACTGCCAAGCTAATGATTGAACCTAGCTTACCATCCAGCACCCACATCTCTCGGTAGATTTACTTAGCATTTTTCTCTACTAACCTTCAATGTTTGTGATAGCTTACAAAGTGATAGGAACTTAATTTAATTATTTAAAAAATATCTCCCAAGTAAAAAACTGAATGCTGTAGATATTGGATGATTTACTGATTTATTATTTCTGTTTTTTTTGATATGATAATATTATGATTGTGTTTCTTAAAAATCCTTATCTTTTAGTGATACATATTAAATAAAATATTTGTGGACGACCTAATAGGATATCTAGAATTTGCTTAAGTAATCTGCAGTGAAAGGAGAAGATGGAGTATCGATAAGACTGACCAAGAATTGCTAGTTGTTGAAGTCGGTGGTTGTTTACATGGGGGTTCATGAAACTGTCCTTTACTTTTGTGCATGTTTAAAATTTCCCATAATAGGATATTTTTCAAGTCCCTGAAATAAAGACCCATTGCAGCTATGACTCATGATAGTAAAATGGTCTAAATATGACATTTTAGCAAGTGAATATATGCAATCTTTTGTTTAAGTGGTAGTTCTGTAAATTAGGCAAAATGATGAGTTTAAGAGAGTTGCATAAATTTTGGGAGCATGCAGTGCTTTATTTTGTGGGGGCAACATGAGGATGCCACATGGATATAAAATCCTTAGGATGATGACAGCTCTTTAGAGTTCAGTGCCAATTATCATCAACCTTTGTTGTTTTTGGCTTATCTCTGACACTGTGGCAGGAGCTGGGGGGTGAATGAACGTGTGTCCACATTAGTCTTATTTTACTGTCCCTTGACTTTTCTTGGTAGAGAGATGTGCTCCTTATCGCTAGGATGAAATGATGTAACTGAGAGCTTATTTAACCAAATGTATAGGAGAAAATGACCCGTCGTAAACTAGGTTCTATGGAGTCTTAAGACATGTGTGTTTAGTATCTTCAGGCATATCTTTTCTGTCATTTTTACTACTGGTAGAAGTAATTATTATTACTGTTACCATAGCAACAGTGACAGGGGTACAGCCTTTCCTGTGTGCTGTCTTACTGGGTCAGGAGAAAGGGCCCTGCACATTCTGCATAGTCACAGATTCTAGTATGTGGGCTGAGGCCAGGCTGAAAGTGTGATATGTCTCACTGCACGTCCATATTGTCTGTATCTTAAAGCACAGACATATTCTAATGCCAAAAGGGGTCATACACAGGATGACTATGCCTTGTCCAAAATTCTTAGAACCAGAAATGTCTTACATTTCAGATTTTTTTGGATTTTGGAGTATTTGCAAATACCTTGGGGCTGGGGTTTAGCTCAGTTGGTAGAGTGCTGCTCTGTGCTCTCTAAGGTCCTGGGTTCGATCCTCAGCACTGTAAAAAATGGAAGAAGGATGTGGCAGCCCACCCCCAAAACAGCCATTGAAAACCTATAAGGATAGCTATGAGTTGGATCTGACTCAACAGCACCTAACAACAACAATGAACTATCTCACGGATGAGGCCTAAGTCTAAACAGAAAATTCATTTATTTTTTCATGTACAACTATGCATATAAACTGTTGTTGTTGTTGTTGTTAGGTGCCATTGAGTCATGTCCGATAGCCACCCTTATAGTGTTTTCAATGGCTGATTGTTTTGGGATTGTCTTGGGAGTGGATTGCCAAGTCTTTCTCCCATTTTTGCAGTGCTGAGAATTGAACCTGAGACCTCAGAGACTGCACAGTGGCACTCTACCAACTGAGCTAAATCCCATATAAACTGTAGGTCATTTATATAATATTTTAAATAATTTTGTGCATGAAACAAAATTCCATGGTGTGGAATGTTCTATTTTTGGCATCATGTGGCTCTCCAGAAATTTCAGACCTTAGAACATTTCAGATTTGGGATTTTTGAATCAACCAATAATGTCATTCTTCTTTTTAACTGATAAAGAAACTGGCACACACTTGGTTGTGAATGATAAGCCTACTCCCACTTCATTTTCCCCTTTGCCTTTAAGTCCATTGAAAGGCTAGGAACTTCCCTTAAGAGAGTAGAATTTGGGGTTCATGTGAAGATGTGAGAAATCAGAAAGGGAAATAATGGGTGAAAGAAGAAGAACCAGGTTGACTGAGGCTGGACAGGGAGGAGGACAGGCAGAAGAAGATAGCCAGTCACTGGGGTGCTCTCTTCTCTAGCTGTGAGCTGGCATTTTTGGCTCTGTGGAACACAGGCCATAGGAGCTGGTTGAAGATCTGAAGAAGCCCATGTGTGGGGAAAGGGTTTAGCAACCCTTCATTTATCCCATATTGCAAGATGCCAAAGGCAGAGACTGTGCATTATCCAGGTCCATATACCTAAGGCCAGCATCAGGTCCAACAAATAGGCAAGACATAAATGCATGTAAATTGTACTGCCTCTGGCACAGCAAGCCATTTGTTAAGTAAGTGAGGCAGGAAGCTGAAAGTTTTAGGACAACTAAAGCCAGAGGTTGGAGCGCATACACACCATGAACACTGAATGTTATCTAGAACTTTGAAGGGACCCAATCCCACAGTGAATTGCCAATCTCTTATATAGAATTGTGCAGTCTTAAGGTAGATACTATGGCACGCTGGACAGTTTGGACCAAGAAGCCTCAGGTTCCCATCCAAAGGTCTCATTCTTCCATACGTCTAAGTTTGATTCCTCAAAGCTGCATGGATGGTCTTTTGCTTCCTACCCCCACCCCAATCCACCAGCCAGGTTGAGATCGATGGTGTGTGCCATGCCAGGAACCTGGGTTTTCAAACTTGAGCAGCAGAACCTTTACACAGAGTTAGTATTTTCTATCTTTTTAAAATAATTGTTAATTTATAGATTTTTTTTATGAATTAATAAATGAGAATACTAGAGTTGCTTTGATGAGCACAACTTGAAGTCAAGATTTATGTCCTGTGTAGTCTCATTAGGTTCAATATTCTTTTTTCCCTTTTGCATGGTAATGAAAAAACTTTGTTTCCCACAGATGAAATTTTATTTATGACACTATTAAAATGTCTGTCCTTATCATCTTGACATACTTCTCATAAACAAGAGAGGCTTCATTCTGAGACTTAACTAAAAGCAAGTTGACTTTTCAAAATAAGATAAAGTATTAAGCTTGCCTGCCCCCCTTCTCAATTAAAAAATTTTTTAACTATAGAATACATCTACATAAATGTGTCACAAAAGTTATTTTTTTAAACAATGAAGTTTGAGTTACATGAGTTCTTTGGAAACAAAATGCTCATTTCATAGATTAAAGACTACTAAAGTGGAATTAATGGACCTATGAGACCCAGATGAGGAGGCTGCCCTTCATGTTAAATTGTTGCATTTTAGAGCACCCGGGGACATTCTAGCTATTTATCCACTGTCCAGTCTTTATTAAAGTGAAATTTGTATAGTTCAGCCCTGGGACTTCAGAAGTGCTGAACAAATGCTACTGATTATCATTAGTGATTTTAGCTTGCAATTACTATCTTTCAACATCACATTGTGAAAGTTTTTTTCTGTCATTATTTGGCCTTTGTGAAAGCTTGGGGGGGGAGAGTGAATCTTCTTTCAGCTGAGAAATCCAAACTGTAATAAGTAGTTCTTGTTTTACCAAGGGAATGTAGAGAATCTGATGACCCTGGGAACAGAAGAAAAACAGTGTATTCCTGGCCCAGTACCTTGATATTCCTTGCCCATTTAGACAAGGATCTAGCACTTGTATGTTAATGTAGCTATTGTTGTTGTTGTTGTTGTTAAGTGCCGTGGACACATAGCGACCCTCATAGGGTTTTCAATGGCTGAGTGCTTTGGGATTGCCTTGAGAGTGGATTGCCAGGCCCTTTTCCCATTCTTGCGGTGCTGGGAATTGAACTTGGGGCCTCAGAGACTGCAGCGCAGTGCTCTACCCACTGAGCTAAATCCCAGCCCAATGTAGCTATATGAACAGCTTTATTGAGATATAATTTATATACCGTCCAGTTTACTCATTCAATATGTATATGTCAGTGGTTGTTAATATGTTCATGGTTGTAGCCATTACCACAACCACTTCCAAGTATTTTTGTTACCCTCAAAAAGAAACCATACCTTCCAGGCATTACAAGCCTGTAATCCCAGCAGCTCAGGAGGCTGAGGCAGGAGGATTGCAAGTTCAAGACCAGGGGCAGCCTATGCAACTCAGCGAGACCTTGTCTCTAAATAAATAAATAAATAAATAAATAAATAAGGGACTGGGGGTGCAGCTCAAGGCTTAGCGCTAGCCTAGCATGCATGAGGCCCTGGGGTCAACACCCCCAGTACCGCAAAACAGAAACAAAAGCATTAGCAATCACTTCCAGTTTTTCTCTAACCCTTTCAGCCTTTCATGACACTTTTTGGTATGACCCCACCCTCTGGCCGGGGATGGGGAAGCACTGACCACACATGTGCCAGAGATGAGCACAGCTACCCTTAGCATCCCCATGCTCCCAGTTGGGGCAGAGGTGGAATGAGGATTCTTTCACAGTTTCACTTTGAAAGCCACCTTAAACCTTTCGAAGGGGGCACAGGCCTAGCCCAGAGCTTGGAAGCAACATGAAATTCAGTAATATTGCTCAAAGAAGCTGAAAAGCCTAATGAGGAAAGCTAACAGTAAGCCAGAGGTACTAGATTCAGAGTCAGGGGAGGCAGCACCATGGCTGTGCAACTACCTGTTTGAAAGAGGGCAGGTGTATGAGTTGGGCGTTACCTTTGTAAGGGGCCTAGGGAATGAGCCACTATAGGATGCTCTTATTTTTTATTCAAACACTTGATTGTTAATGTGAATGCAGCAAGAGGGTTTGTGGCACTATTCATTTTATAAGGAGAGTATGAACTTAGTTTCTGCATTTCTTAAATGGCCCCTTTAACATTTGTGTTTTTTTGTTATTTGGGCTTTTTTTTGTCCCAACCTCTAACCCCCTGTACTAAAGGATTGAATCCAGGGCCTCACACATGCTATGCAAGTGTTCTACCACAGAGGTGCACCCTCAGCCCCCTTTTTGTATTGTTTTTCATCTTTGAGAGAGGATCCTGCTAAATTATGCCAGCTGCCTCTGGCCTTGAGCTTGTGATCATCCTGCCTCCATCTCCTGAGTCACTGGGATTACAGGCATATGCCACTGTGCCCAGCTCAGCTTTAGATTTTTTTAAATGGTGAATACAAACTGTACTTATCAGATAGCTCCCAACAGAAAGCCTTAAAAGGCTACGTAACAATTCTTTTTTTTTTTTTTTTTTTTGCGGTACTAGGGGTTGAACCCAGGGCCTCGCGCTTGCATGCTTTGCAAGTGCTGGACCACAGAACTGCGCCCCCAGCCTTTTCTTTTTTTCTTTACTTTTTGAGACAGGGTCTCACTAAGCTATGCAGACTTCCTCTGGTCTCGAACTTGCGATCCTCCTGGCTCCGCCTCCCAAGCCGCTGGGATTACAGGCGTGTGCCACCACGCCCAGCTGTAACAATTCTTTATACATCTAGTACAAGTCACTTATTTTGTCTCCAGAGTGTACAGTCTTACTTCTATATTTAAGTATATGGCATCAGATTTTAGCTATGCACACAATAATCTTTGTGAAATACCATGATAAGGACACAAAAATCCATGGCGTCAGGGTTAATTTTCCATGGGTTGCCCAGTGTATCAGTTTATTCTAAGGCTGTAAATAATTAATAACCAAGGAAATTGTAAACTCATTGAGGATTTTCCATGGTCAGTTTTAGAACTTCTTAAATGAAAGAAAGTTGAATGCTATTTCAAAGAAAACTTGAAGCAGCCTGATGTGGTGGTACATGCCTATAAGTCTAGCGACTTGAGAGATCAAGGCAGGAGGATTGTGAGTTCAAGGCCAGAGGCAGCCTGTGCAATTTAGTGAGATCCCTGTCTCCAAATAAAAAATAAAAAATGGGTTGAGGGTGCTGCTTAGTGGAAGAACACTTGCCTAGCATACAAGAAGTCCCTGGGTTCAACTCTCAAGTACCACACACAAAAAAAGTGTGTGTGTGTGTGTGTGTGTGTGTGTGTGTGTCTGTGTCTGTGTGTGTCTCTCAAAACAAAAAACCCCTGAAGCACAGCTTCTCACAAAATTTGTTTAGTGATTCTTTTGAGCTTTAGAAGTGATACCATGCCCTCTAATAAAAAACATGACAGTATAATTCTTTTAATCCCAGTTTACCTCCAGTCTAATAATTTTGGGCCCGAATTAATTTATTGTTTTAGACTGATTTGGTTGCCTGCTTTATTTCTATTAGGTCCATTAATACATATTGCTGAAGAGCAACTGCACAAGGTGTACTTGCTGGTATTTTATATTTGTGTTCTAAGTCTGTGTCTTTAGATGGACGTAGTATTCTGGCTAAGGCCATAGGCTCTGAAGATCAGCTGCCGAATTTGCACTCATTCTTCTTCATTTGCTTGTTGGGAGGCCTTGGGTTAGTTAATTTCACTACCATGCTGTGGTTTCTCTTTTGTAAGCTGGGCATAATAGCTTGAAATGAGCTGATCCTTGTAAGGTACTTGGAACAGTGTCTGGTTGACCTATGGTAAATGCTATTATGTAAGCTACTTTGTTCTGAATAGGAAAAAAAAAATTCTTTGAATACATACCAGTTGAATTTGGTTAATCTGTTTGCATATTCTAAAATGTTTAAGACTATCAAAATAATACACATTTAAGTATTTCCTTTAGTATATTTTAGAGATAGACGGGAACACATTTGTGTATTTTTCTTATTTATCACATATATATCAATGTAATGATCTTTAAAATATGGTAATTTTGTTTTAGATCTGCTGTCTGTGCTCCTGAAAACATACTCTTTTAAAAATATATTTTAAAGGTAGATTTTCTGAAAAATATATATTCTGAAAATAAACCCATTATAAGCTTCATAACATCTGTCTGTAATGTAAATTAAAACAGCTAGATGGTAAAATAGCTTTACTTATATTCAGCTATAAGGATTTGCCTGCAGCCATAGCCCTGTGGCATCCGATCCCGTCAGATCTGGGAAGCTAAGCAGGGTCGGCCTGGTTAGTACCTGGCCGGGATGGGAGACTGCCTGGGAACACCAGAAGCTGTAGGCTTAGGAGAAGGACCTGGCATTCCCCTCCCAAAAATCAATCTGCCATTGAAAACCCTATGCACAGCAGAGAAGCACTGACACTAGTGTTTCCCATTGTACAGAGGGTCGCTATGAGTCGGATACCGGCTCCACGGCACCTAACAACAACAACAACAACATAAGGATTTAGTGTTTACATATGTATAGACTTCCTAGATTTGACAAAGTTTTAATTAAAATATGACAGGAATAAATATAAATTATATCATTAGCTTCCTGAATAAACAGTGCTCTGGAAAGTGATGAAAACCTTTTTGTTTACATTTATATAGCTACAATCAACCTAAATTCAGCTAATGATAGCTGGTTTGGCAGCTTGAAGGACACCATTCATCACCAGCAAGGAGAAGCAGTTTGGGTCTCTGAAGGAAAGGTATGTGACGTAGATATGCTGCTATAAGGTGAGAATCTGTGTTCTGAATCTTGTCTTCAGAGGGCAGTGAATGTAGCAAAAACATGCCCGCTGCTAGTGATTCCAATGTGTGTTCATCAAGTCTGAAATTTTCATAAATTCTCCATCAAAATAATAAAATGAAAGTACTTTTAAAAGAAAACCAGAATGTGATGAACACAGCCCTGCATTCACCTCCCTAACTACTTTTAACGTAGTAACTAGTATTGTATTCCAAGTACACTAATCAGAGCTTACAAGAACTCATGCTGAGCACCACAGCTTACTAAAGACATGGGAAACTTAGAGTGGAGATGAGAGGCAAGGTTGAGGACTGCAAAGAATATGATTAAAAAGTAATACCAAAGAGAAAAGCTAATAGAGTTGGAATTATTTGCTTAGAAAAGAAGTTGGCAGAGAATGCACCATGGTTCTAGGAGTTTAAATAGGCAGCATGAGAGTACTAGGGATCTTGTCGAGGCCTCTAGAATTGGTTAGCATCTCATCTGTCAAGATAGTTAATGCATAGCCATGCTACAGGGAGAAAGGAGAGAGCGTATAGAACCTGTGGCCTCCTTCATTCTGGGGGCCTTAAGTGCTGGTGTACTTTACTTCAGCTGAATTGGGATCATCCATGGGCCTCTATAGTGATGACTTTGTTGCAGAATTGACTACGTCTTGGTTGTTGGGAACTGGATGTTTAGTCAAGGCGTGTAGCATTGACCAAGTGTTCACAGTCTACAAAGCTCTGCGCTGGCCTCTGGGGAGGGAAGTCGATGAGGGAGTAGCTTCTGCCTTTAAGGATCTGAGGATCATGTAGATGAGTGGAGATATGCAGAGCGCAAGACAGTCTGCATTTATTACCAGGAGGCAGGTACTGGGAGAACAGGCAGGAGAGGAGCCAGATTATGGAGGAGAAGCACCACATGGGGAGGAAATGTGGCTCAGTTGTGGAATACAGGATAGATGGTGGCAAGGGTAGGCTGGAGGGTCCCTAATTTGCGTCTCTGCACAAAACTTAACATAGTATCAGCAATGGATCAAAGCCAAGTGTTTTCCCCAAACTAAAGGTGCCTTCCCTATCCAGCACATGTCCAGGTTTCAGTCACTTGGCTGGGCCCTTGGGAGTTATTCTTGAGTCCCAACTCCCAGGAGCCGTGTCAGAGCCCACTGACCCTCCAAAACAAATTCCTCTAGATGGAAGGGATGGATGATGACCCCGAAGACCGCATGTCCTACTTAACCGCCATGGGCGCGGACTATCTGAGTTGCGACAGCCGCCTCATCAGTGACTTTGAGGACACAGACGGCGAGGGAGGTGCCTACACTGACAATGAGCTGGATGAGCCAGCTGAGGAGCCGCTGGTGTCTTCCATCACCCGCTCCTCAGAGCCGGTGCAGCACGAGGAGGTAGGCGAGGCGCATCCCGGGCTGTGAGGCCACGAGCAGGAAAAGGAGATTCTGATGTTTCTCTTGCTTCTTCCGGACAACTGTTGACTCAGGGCAATGTGTAAGGTATTCCTGAGGGTTGGAGCAGGGGACCGCTAGAGAGTCTCCCACCCTGAGTCCATGCCTGCCTGGTTGTGGCCATGGTCCATGGAAAGAGGGACCAGAAAGTGGCATCAGAAGAGGTTGAGGGACACTGCTCATCACTCCCCTGCCCTCAGGCTTGATGGATAAACAGAAATGTCTTTGTGTGCCAGCTGTCAAAATTACAAGTGGAACATTCTTTTTAAACTGTGATATTGCTCTATTACTTGTAACCTTTGATTAGGCCTCTCTCTCTGTACTCTTAGGAGCCCTTGCTTTTCTTCTCTACTCTGTCTTTAACCTTCTAATCTTGCTAGAGCTCCTGAGTGTTTCCCCATCAGTTTCCTTCTTTCTTGTATTTCAAGTTTTAATTGACCTCATGATCAATTATGCATCTGATCACATGTACTATGTATCCACTAGTCAGTGATTTGACATCTTTACCTCAAAATTACTTAGTGCCTGGAGCGATTATTAGTTGTGCCTCAGAGCACATTGGAATAATGATTTTTGTAGATGAGAGTCACCAAATATATTTGGATAAGTATTACTATGGACTTCTCTTTAGCAACTTAACTAATTCCAGTGAATGATATTTTTCTCTACAAAATAGAAGTACCAAGAATAATGAATTGTAAAGGGGAAAAAACCCACCACAACAACAAAAAATTAGCATATACTATTAGATAAGTTGTGAGGAATAAATTAACTTGTAAATGCCCACCGACATAGATGAGCTAATGCTTAAAAGTCTACAACCATACCACGTTGGCGTCCCATCCCAATTGTTTTGGCAAGCTAAGCAGGGTTGTCCTTGGTTAGTGCTTAGATGGGAGACCACTTGGGAATACTGAATGCTATAGGCTTGGGAGAAGAACCCAGCAGCCCTCCAAAATGGTCAGCCATGGAAAACACTCTGAATAGTAGAGAAGCACTGACAAAGTGCCCAGCATGGCATAGTGTTGGGTAATGTTTTGTTCTGTTGTACATAGGGTTGTTATGAGTCAGGCCTGACTTGTTGACACCTAACAACAACAACAATGCTTAAACATGCTAGCAGTTGTTAGTGATAAAAAAGATCTTAGCTAAACTTTAAGGTTTTTTTTTTTTTTTAATTGTACTTTAAAGGCAGAGCCCACTACGCTGGATGCAGCCAGTTTTACAAAATAATGTCTTAAGCATTTGCTAGTGGAAGGCTAGGTAGTATCTGCCTTTTCAGGAAGGGAGCACTGGCTCAGCACTTCCTGAACTTCCACAGGTTTGCAGAACTCCAGCAAAGTAGACAAGTGTTCTCTTTCTGCTTAGATGTTCTTGTTGTGAATGAACCTTTATGTTTTGTAGAGCATAAGGAAACCCAGCCCAGAGCCACAAGCTCAGATGAGGAGGGCTGCTAGCAGAGATCAACTTAGGGACAATAGCCCGCCCCCAGCATTCAAGCCAGAGCCGCCCAAGGTAGGTGGCTGGGAAGCCCGCGATGGGAAAGAAGAGGAAGCAGGTGCCTAGGAGCTGCCTGGGTAGCAGGAGGAGCGCACAAAATGAGGTGGTGTTGGATCACTGTTTTCACTCACTGTTCGCTGTCACAGCCTCTCCTTTGGGCTGTTTGATGAACCCAAAAATTAGAGAAAGAAGAAAAGAAAAGAGGGAAAGGCAGTGTTAGGAGAGTGTGTAATCATAGGACTTTTCCTAGAGTTTATCTTATTTTATTTACATTGTGTGTGTGGGGGGGAGGGCGGGACAGGTAGAATAAAATTTCAACTAATGCTGCATGCCCAGAATCACCAATCTCAGAATGTTTTTCTTTTTCTGTCCAATTAAAGTTTTCTGCCCATGAACTGATTTGAATGCACCAGAAAATCTTTACTAGTGGTTTGCTAAAGAAAACAATCATTACTGTTATTTGAAATGCCTCTCATTATGAGAGCAACTTAATTTATGGGATTGTTAACCAGAATAGAATTGACATAAAGATAGGAGCCTATGTTCTATGATTCTTCAGCCCCAGTTGGAATCAAAGCTATGAATATAGGCTTTTGCCTTACACCTCAGTAAAAATTTCTCTATTTAACTGGATAATGTAGATGAGAAGAAAACAATAACTGACTGTGAGCTGTCAGGAGTAATTAGTGACCTTATACAATGCATCAGTGAAAACTTGCAAGCAGGGCTAGATTGGAAGTGTGAAGGAGGAATGGCTGTTTTAGCATGATGTGCTGCCAGGGCAGCTCCCCACCCCAAACTCATTCCCTTCTGGCTGGGCACAGGTCTCGCCTTTAGGCCAGGGCATGCACCCTTGGTGCAGTGTGACCTCAGAAGCCCACTCTTTCAGTACCAAAGCTGACTGCTGAGGTTTTTCTCCAAGATTCCAATCGTCACTTGTACAAAATTATTCAAGGTCTGTTCTACTTCTAGCAGTTGCCTCCCCCACCCCACCCCCCCATTTCCCAGCTGGGATTTAGCTCAGTTGGTAGAGTGCTGCACTGCAGTCTCTGAGGACCCAAGTTCAATTCCCAGCACTGCACAAATGGGAGAAGGACCTGGCAATCCACTCCCAAGGCAATCCCGAGACAGTCAGCCATTGAAAACCCTATGAGGGTCGCTATGAGTCGGATACCGACTCGATGGCACCTAACAACAACAAGGTAGGGCTCAGGATCCCTGACCACTGACTATTTGCCCTGCCATATTTAATTCTTTGTTGGAATGGTATTTGTTGACCACCTTTGGAAACTGATCAGGAAATGGAGTATATTAAATCACTAATGTAGAACTGAGAATAAACTAAATGCCCAAGGTAAAAACATGTCATTGCTCTTTTGCAGGCCAAAACCCTGAACAGAGAAGAATCCTTTGACTTCCCCAAATCCCAGGAATACAAGTCAAACCCTTCAGGCATGGCTGGTAATGAAAGTCCCAGGGCATCTATCAAAAGTCCTCCCCCTATCGCAGCGAAACCTACCTTTGGACGATCTATCCTGAAGCCGTCCACTCCCGTCCCTCCCCCTGAGAGTGAGGAGGTGGGAGAGAGCAGTGAAGAGCAAGAAAACGCTCCCAAATCAGTCCTTGGAAAAGTTAAAATATTTGAGAAGATGGATCACAAGGCGAGATTACAGAGAATGCAGGAGCTACAAGAAGCACAGAATGCAAGGGTAATTTAAAAAAAACAACAACAACAAAAAAAACAACTAGCACATTGTGGCATGTTGACAGTAAGAGTTTGAATAAGTTTGATTTTAGTATAATAGCACGCTGTCCTTTTCCCAGTGCTGCAACATGACAGAAATAGTCAAATGCACAATCATGTGTGTTCCACTTCTAGATTGCCAGTTATCATTAAACATCCTTCCCCCCACCCCCCAAATCAAGAAAGCATAACACTCTAGGTGAATAAGATTCTACTCTGCATACTTCAGATCTTTATATCCAGTTCTGGAGTGGGGGAGTATTATAAGAGAATCTGCACCTCTCAGAAGTAATTTCAGTTGGAACATTTATAATGTTTATATTTATAATTGAATCTTCGTTTGCTCCCAGATTTGCCATAGAATCCTAACATACTTTGGGTGCTAAAATGAAAGGCCCCGGCATTTTACTTTTGAGCTGTTTGAATTTTTGTCCTGTGTGCACATGTATTCCTTCGATGTTAAAGAAGAACTGAAGTGATGGTGAGCATGGAGCCTGTAGACCCAGCTGCTCAGGAAACTGAGGCAGGAGGACTACTTGAGTCAAGAATTCAAGACCTTGTCTCAAAACAAAACAAAACAAAACAAAAGACGGCTAGTAGATAGGGGAGTTTTCTTCATCTAAGTCTGTCACAAGAGAAGTGATTCTGAGCATCTTTCCTTAGTTTTTCTTTTTCTTTTCCTTAAAAAAAAAAAAAACAAACTTGTGATACAATACACTTAATATAAATTTTAACACCTCAGCCATTTTTAAGTGCACACCTCAGTGGCATTAAGTCCATTCACAATGTTGGTTGACCTTTGCCACCTTCCTTCTCTGGAGCTTTTTCCTCCTCGCCAAGTGATACTCTGCACCCATCAGACAGTAACCCGCATTCTCTCCTCCCTCTAACGTGGGTCATCCTCCATTCTACTATTCTTCTCTGAATTTGATGACTTAGGAACCTCATGTAAGTGGAATCATAACAATATTTGTTCATTTTCTGACTGGCTTGTTTCACTTAGCGTAATGTCCTTGCTGTTTATCCATGTTGTGGCATTTTTGAGGGTTTTCATTCCTTCTAAACATTTTTCCTATTTGACATGTACCACTCAGGCACCACACTCAACCATAGAAATTAGAGTTGTGTTTGTTTTCTCCTTTTTTTTTTTTTTTTTTTTTTTTTTTTTTTTTTTTTTTTTTTTTTTTTTTTTTTTTTTTAACATTTTGAGACAGGGTCTTGCTAAGATATGCAGACTGCCTCTGGTCTCGAACGTGCCATCCTCCTGCTTTTGCCTCCCAAGCCGCTGGGATTACAGGCACATGCCACTGTTCCCAGCTGTTTTCTCCTTTCTCAAACTGGTATGCGAAAGGCAGTGTGATCTGGGCAAAGTATGGGACTAACAGGAGACCAGTAAGTGAACTGTACAGGGGACCCATTCTTTCTGTATTCTTTTTTCCTCCTCACTACAGATTGAAATTGCTCAGAAGCATCCTGATATCTATGCGGTTCCAATCAAAGCACCCAAGCCAGACACCAGCCTGCCCCCACACACAAGGTGAGGATTGCTCAGCAGGTGCAGGTGTAAGGAGGAGCCTTCTCTGGCACTTGGATTTGAAGGAAAAATCTTCTTTACTCAGGTTTCAGAGCAGCAAGAGGATTCCCCGACTCCTGTCCCAACCAGCCAACTGTTTACCTTACTCATTCAGTCAAACTCTATTGTAAAGATTCCAGAGTCCAAATTTCATGCTAATTTTGCTTGTGTGCCTGGGCAGTTTGACACACTGGAGCATAGTTATGTTAAATTTTGTTGGCATAGCACATGAACAAAATTCCTAGGGCTTAGACCTGTTTTGTCACTGTTTTCTGGCTCGTAGCCAAGTTCCTTAATTCTTTTGTGTCACCCGGCAAAGTCAGGCCACTTGTGCTGAGCTAGGTGTGAAGGGACTGTGGCAAGCAATTGACCAGTGTTGGTATGATGCTGTGTATTTAAAATGCTGCACAAGCAATAGCAGTTATCACAGTGTCTTCCTGTTGAGGTCTTATGTTAGGTCATTTCCTGCTTCCAAGAATAAAAGAGAAAGAAAGCCTTTTTTTTTCCCACTAGCCATTCCAACTGGAAGCTTGTTGTTGTTGTTGTTAGGTGCCGTCGAGTCGTAGTGACCCTCCATAGGGTTTTCAATGGCAGATTGTTTCGGGATTGCCTTGGGAGTGGGTTGCCACATCCTACTCCCATTTTTTTGGTGCTGGGAATCAAACTCAGGACCTCAGAGACTGCAGAGCAGCACTCTACCAACTGAGCTAAATCCCAGCCCCCAACTGGAAGCTAGAGTCTAGTATTATGGCAATAGAAAACTGGAGTCTCATTTCTTACCAGTTGCCTGCTAGCACAGTTGACCAGGTTGCCTGTGGCAACGAAAGGGACTTGGCATAGTTGATTGACACTGGCAGAGAACTCTCTCTGCTGGGTGAGATAAAGCAGGCACCCTCTCTCTATCCTATACTGTGGGAGAATTCTTAGGTCAGAGAGCACCTGGCTGACCTCTTTGCTCACTGCCTAAGTGGGCCTTGGCCTCGACCCTGACCCATTTCCTGTCCCTGCCCCCAGCACTCTGTGAACCTGGGGAGAGGCCAGGAATGCCCGTGGTGATCGCAGCATGTACTCCGGGGTCAATGAGTGATGGGCCTGGGATGGTTGCCCACTGCAGGACACGGGCAGGCCCTGGCATGTGTGTAACACCTTTGCTTTGTTAGTTCTAGACCCTCTGAGCCCCAGAAGGGTCCTTCCAGACTCTACCAGGACACAAGTGGAAGTTACAGCAGTGATGCGGAGGAGGAAGCGTACCGCCAGCAGTTGGCAGAACACTCAAAGCGCGGCTACTATGGGCAGCTCGCCCGCTACCGGGACACGGAGTTATAAACGTCTGTGCATGGACTCTTCTGGGCCCACCTGCCACCCGGGTCAGATGGACACTCCCGCAAGGCCAGCAGGAGGGATCTTCTCTAGTTAAAAATGCACTGTTGGAGATGTGGTGGGACCTAGACGACAGCCAGCACAAATTAAGAACTGAAGGCTCTGTGGATGAGACAGATGTTTACTATGGCTTTTTGCTCAGAATTAAGAGAAACACTACAGTCTGATGCTGTTATTTGCTTCAGTGGACCAAAATATGTATTAATCCTACCTGTGTATTTTTAATATGTATATTAAGAAGTCATAACTTTTCCTCATTCATAGCTGCCTTCGGGATTGCTTCATTATGAGGCAGATGGGAAGAAAAGGAATAAAAAATACTGTTGGACTCAAACTAAATTCCAAGCAGTATTTTATTGCTACTCTGTAAGTGCCTTTGATGAAAAGTGTCTTAAGTTTTCTTCCTTTGAAGCTTTATACAAAACTATAATGGACTAAAATGTTATTTTGACTAAATTTTTATACCAGTTTAATAGCTGTGGTTTTCCCTATGCTGTTTCAACTTTTCAAGGCATTTGTCTTTGTAATATTTTCCATAAATTTGGACTGTACATAGAATAGCTACACTTGGTAGTTTGACTGTAAGTGCTAATTAGCTTGAAGAAGTCAGTATGGAGATTTTTCTTGTTTTTGTTTAAAACCATGTGCTCCACAAAAGCAGATACTGGAGAAAAACATATTTTATTTCCACAAATGTTTGACAGCAGTCAGTTTTATAATTTAATAAAAAGGAGTACATTGCAATCAATAATTACTTTGTGGTGAATTTCTGTACTACTTCCTTTTTGGGGGCAGTCTTGGGGATCAAGCCCAAGGCCTTGCCCATGCTAAGCACCTGCTGTCTACTGAGTTACACCCTGAGCCTCCTTTTTTTGTTTGTTTGGTTTTGGTTTAAGAGACAGTGTCTCACTATGTAGCCCCAGCTGGCCTGGGACTTTCTGAGTAGTCCGGGGTGGCCTTGTACCTAGGGTGATCCTCCTGCCTCAGCTTCCTAAGTGCTGGGGTGATGGGCATGTGCCACCACATCCAGCTCCTATTTGTTTTTGTTTTTGTTTTTGTTTTTGGCGGTACAGGGGGTTGAACCCAGGGCCTCGCACCTGCATGCTCTGCAAGTGCTGGACCACTGAGCTGCACCTCAGCCCATTTTTTTTACTTTTTGAGACAGGGTCTCGCTAAATTACGCAGACTGCCTCTCGTCTCGAACTTGCGATCCTCCCGCCTCCCCGTCCTGAGCCACTGGGATTACAGGTGTGCGCCACCACGCCCGGCCCCATCCAGCTCCTATTTGTAAACACAACTTTTATTTCAATTAATGATCATACAAATGAGAACTTGTTCATTGCTGAACTTTGGGAAATAGAGACACATATGAAAAAAACAAGGTAAAATTACCCATAATCCCAAACCCCTGATGATTTTGGTGCATTTCTTCCAGTTATATATTCATGGATGCCTGTGTGTGATAGTTGATGGTGTACTGTATTGGCAGTTCTGTTTCCTATTTTTTTTCTATCTAACATTCTATCGAGAATGTTTCTGTCTTGCCTGGGGATGTGGCTCAGTCCTTTTCTGTAGGTAAGTTTCTAGAAATGGAATTACCAAGTGAAAGCATAGGAAGGGACATTCTTAAGGCTCCTAATGTTCACTGCCAAATTGCTCCCTAGAAAACCCATCAGTTTCCACATTCATTCTTGAACGACTAAAAGAACCTTAAAATTTAATCAAGGTACTTTAGGAATTAAAGCTTGTGTGAATCAAAAATAGCATGAATCTGGGAAAAGAGAAAGGAATCTTGGTTCCATTTAGGGTGTTTTATGATATGAACAGACACAAGATGTTAGGCTTGTGTTTTAGTGGAGTTAGAAATTCTACTTGCTCGGATCTGAGTTTTACTATAAACATGTTCTTGGTTGTGCCTCTATCCATATGGGTGCTGTGTCCATTTAGTGCTGTATCTTCAATTTCTGAGCCATTCCCAAAGCCCTGGATAAAAGTTACATATTCCATAAATAAAAACCACGTACTACAAGTAGACAAAAACATACATGGGTTAAGGATAAGATGTTTTACTTTGCTTTCATCCTTTAAACAGAAATGAGCCATTTTGCAAACCTGGGAGTGGGGGAGGCTTTGTGTCCCAGGAATGTCCGGTGGTGCCCAATGACCACAAGTGCCTTCCCACCACTTTTTAATTCATATCCTGCTTTGTTCTGGAAAGGATTTAAAACCGCCCACAGAATATTAGAGTGAAATGAAAACAATGGCACAAGGCAAATGAGGAAAGGGGAGGAGAATGTCAGACTAGGGAAGAGAGAACTGTTTACTCTGAGCTGTTAGGGCTCTGTGCTCTCCCAAGGCTGCTGTGGAACAGGAGCTGGAACGGGGCACCATTTGATTTAGTGTCTATAAGAGCATGGAGGGGCATTTTACACCTCCATTGTTTTTATCCTGCAGGGGCCCCCATGGTGACTGTGTGCTTATAAGGATGATTTTGGATGTCTTTTGGGCTATTTCTCTCTCTCTCTCTCTCTCTCTCTCTCTCTTTTTCCTTTTTCTTGGGTTGGTTATTTATTTATTTATTTATTTATTTATTTATTTATTTATTTATTTTATTCATTTTTTTGAGACATACACTTTCCTTGTAACCCAGGCTGGCTTCAAACTCTTGATCTTCCTGCATCAGCTTCCTGAGTGCTGGGATTACAGGCATGAACCACCACACCTGGCTCTGGAAATCAGTTTTGTGTTTTTTACATAGGGCAGTAGCACTATTCCAAAGGACCACTCAGTAGAAGTTCTGGAAAAAGAACCAGAAATGGCAGGGTAAAATCACCAGTGTGCAGTCTGGATTTATCTGGTGGTCCATTCTGGAGTGTCAAGAGCCAAGTGGCTCCCAAGGTAACATGTTATTCATCTTGCAGGGAAATCTTATTTTCCCCACTGATTGGAAGAGGACTGTTTTGCATTCACACATTGGGTAGGTCATGTAGCAGAACGCAAACCTCACGGAAATTTACAGGAATACGATGTGAGATGTCGCTAAGTTTTGTGTTCTCAGCAGGCCTTTGGGTTGTGTCCTCCTCTTCCTCCCTCCAGCTTGCTACCTTTCAGATGGCAGTTGTACCTCATAAGGAGTGTGCTCAGCCAGCTTGGCCAAGCAGAGAGGCTATGTGACTTTCATCTGCCTCCAAGCTTCCTAGTTCTCCCTACCACAGTCTGGTTTGTTGAATGCATAGCAGTGGTTTGGGAGAGATTTGGAGGAGGTTGTAATTTGGGTTCCTGACCCCAAGACCAGGCTTAGCATATAAGTGGTTTATTAGGGAAGTATGGGAGACTTCACAGCAGGAGACTGGAACCTAATCCCACCAAGCAATGCTGGTGGGAATAAAACAGGTGCTCAGGGTTTTCCCACCCCATGGCACTTGCTGCCTCCAGCTTTATCTGTGGCAGCTGTGTGTGTGTGTGTGTGTGTGTGTGTGTGTGTAACAGGATATCCTTACCTGCCTCACCCAGGAAGAGAAATGCAGAGATTGGTTGTTGAAAGGCTGGTGACCCCCTGCTCTGCGGGCCTGAGGGCTCAGGATGCCAACAGCACCCACCTTCTAGCCCAGGCAAGTGGATGGGTGACAGCTCTTCCAGAATGATAGCAGGTACTACCATTTGTTACTAACAGTCGGTGTAGGAAAAGAAGTTGAATAGGAACTGTCCTGGTAAGCATTTACCTCTGCCTTAAGAGAAAAATCAAACACTTCTGTACCTGCCTTTGCAGGTGGGGTCATTTTTTTCCCTAATATTCTGATCCCTGGGGCTGGGATTTAGCTCAGTTGGTAGAGCACTGCACTATAGCCTCTGAGGTCCCAAGTTTGATTCCCAGCACTGCAAAAATGGGAGAAGGACGTGGCAATCCACTCCCAAGGCAATCCTGAAACAATCAGCCATTGAAAACCCTATGAGGGTCTCTATGAATTGGACACAACTCGATGGTACCTAACAACAACAACAATATTCCGATCCCTAAAGATGGGCTGACTCCTACAGGGTACAGAGACTAAGGGAGGTAGGGGATCCTGAGAGAGACTTTTGTGTCCAAACAGACAATGCAATTTGGGAGGAATATGTTGTAAATAGTTCACAGGGGGGCAACTGTGTTAGTCAGCTTTTGGTCACTGGCAAAATACCCAAGATAAACAATGTATAAGGGGAAGGATTTGTACCCGCTCCCGGTTTTGTAACCTTCAGTCCACACTTGCTTTGTCCTTCGCTGTGGGCCTGTGGTGAGGCAGAGCATCATGGTGGGAGCGCAGGGTAGAGCAATGCTGCTCACCACATGGTGGCGAGGAAGTAGGGGGCGGGGAGGGACAAAACACAGCCTTGAAGGGCACACCCTCGGTGACCTGCTCCTTCCAGCGAGACCCCACCTCCTGGAGTTTCCACCATTCAGCTCTCAATCCACCAGGGGATTAATTATTGATAAGGTGCGAGCCCTCGCAATCCAGTCACCTCCCAAAGGCCCCAGCTCTGAATTGCATTGGGGACCAAACCTTCAGTACATGAGCTTTGGGGGATATTTGAGACCCAAACCCTAACAGTGCTTGTCCTTTTTCTTCTAAATCCTAGCCCAAGTATTTTTAATATGGGTATTGAATGATTTCTGTTTTTCATAGGCCATTAATACTAAGACTCGATAGAAATGCAACAGACACATCTAGTTCTCTTTAGAACCCCATTGACTATGTTCTAGGGAAAGAAACTTAATTGCTAAGGGTCCCAGTCCAAGGAGGGTTCTAGAACAAAATATGTGCAACCTCTTAGTCTTAACAAAGGCACAGTTGTGGTTAGAAATCCAGTAAACCAGGCATGTGTTGTCTAAGTAACTCAAGTAACCAGGAAGGGACCTGTAGGCATCTGGGGCTAGGCTTGTGATATGAGGAAGAAAAACCTAATATAATAGGAGGAAGAAAAACCTAATTAAGCCACCCAAACCTTGGTTACTTTAAGACTCAAGAGTTTACATTTCCCACTCCCCTAATCAAGGAATAGGACTGTACCTCCTTATCTAGGGAATACCAGGAGCTCCTCTCTCTGAACACAGAGGTGTTGCAATAAATTCCTTTCCATATAGACATAGGCCCTGGTATCTAGAAGTTATCTAAAAGTAGTTTTTTCAAAGATTTGTGGTCAAGGACTTTCTGCTTGGATTACTAGGGAACACTTTTGAACTGTTTAAACCAATCAAAGAGAAACACACAGATTCCTTTGTCCACTAGTCTGTAAATCCTATATAAGGGACAGGAAAGCATAACTCGGGGAGCACAGCCTTTTGGAACCAGAAATCCAGCTGTTGCTCCACCGGCAATGAAACCTCTTCCTCTAGCTAATGCTCGTGTTTGAGTGATTCTTTCTCTCTGCTGGGTCTTCCTTCCTGCTACAGGCTGGGCTTCCTGGAGAGGCAGCCATGGTCCTGACCAGGGTCAGTGACTTCTATAAAGGATGAGGGAAGGGAAGATCCAATTTCTCAGGAGACATGAAAGATGTAGTCTTTTTAGTTATGGAACAATCTGTCAGGACCCATAGGAAAGCAGGAAAATGACCTCTTATGAGACTCTTGCAAGAGGACCCAACAGGGAGGGCTGAGGAACGTCATCATTGTGCCCTAAGCCTAGGAGAAGTGAACCTTCAATCCCCACAGTTTTCACAGTAGATATTATTCTCCCCCCCCCCTTTTTTTTTGTTAAGTGCTTTCTGTGTGCTGGCCAAGGATCTGAGGAACCCTCCTTTGGGTCCCAAGAGAGCAGCCTCTTTGGGTCCCAAGAGGTTTCCCAGGGAGAAGCTGGGGCTCTTCTCGGGGACTTGTGCTTCTTGGTGGTTGCTGTGTGCGCACAGTTAACATTAACACTGTAGGAAGAGAAGGGAGGAGCTGGTCACCAAACAGGCCTGTGGCTTAGCTGAGAAGGAAGGAGAACAATACTAGACCACAAGTAAACAGGAGTCAGGCTGTGCCTGGTGGTGGCAGAGTCCTGCCAGGGCCCTGGCACGAGAAGGTTTCATACCACCTGGTTCTCTGACAGCCTAATGCTGTGGCAAAAGGGCACTTCCCCAGGGACCACATCTTACAGCCTGGCTCAGGACTTGCTGTTGTCTCCATGGCCCCAAATACAAGTGATGTCTGTTGAAAAACTTGGACTAGAGTCCGGGTCTTGCCTAAGGCCTGGATGGTTGGATAAGTCAGGAAAACTCATTGGAATCCAAAGCAGCCTCAGGCAGGAAAGAGAGGGACTGAGGGATAACAGTGCTGTGCATTTACTGAGTCCTCCAAGGCCAGAGACTGTATTCTGTACAGTATCTTAGAATGCGCAAGGAGAGACGTAAAAGGAACCAGAGATGTGTCCTTAAGAGTGGAGGGGAAGCCCGGTGAGGTGGTGCACACCTGTAATGCTAGTGGCTTGGGAGGCAGAGGCAGGAGGATGGCAAGTTTGAGACCAGAGGCAGTCTGTAATTTGGTGAGACTCTGTCTCAAAAAAAAATGGGCTGGGAGTACAGCTCAGGGGTACAGCACTTGCAAAGCATGGAAGTGCAAGGCCCTGAGTTCAATCCCTAATACCAAAAAAAAAAAAAAAAGAGTGGAGGGGAAAGCCTCAAAACCTGCATTAGTCAGGGTTCTCCAGAGAAACATCCAACAGGCTGTGATTCATGCGGAACATGACTGTGGAGGTTTGGTAAGTCTGAAATCTGCAGGTAGACCAGCAGGCTGGAGATCCAGGGAAGGACAGAGGCCATCTGCAGGTGAATTTCTTCTAGCAAGGGGCAGGACTGTCTTTATTCTATTCAGGCTTTCAATAGTTTGGATGAAACCTACTAACATTTCAGAGGGCAACTTGCTTTATTAACAGTTCACCAATTGAAATGTTAATCCATCAAAAGAAATACCTTCACCAAAATCTCCATAGTGAAGTTTAACCAAATATTGAGTACTATGGCTCAGGATCTGATCACCTCCTAAGGGCCCCAGCTCATCATAACACACCATCCCCTTTAACATGGGGGCCACCCCTGAAGCTGTACTTCTTGTCCAGTGTCAAAGCATGAATGAGTGAATGAACCAGAAGAACAGAGAATTATTCACATATATTTTTATGTCTGTATAGACTTTACATATTTTTGTCTCCTACATATGTATATGCTATGCATTTTATTTTAAATAAAGAGCAAATTTAATTTCAATCGGTATATTGTTGTTGTTGTTAGGTGCCGTTGAGTCGGTATCTGACTCATAGCGACCCTCATAGGGTTTTCAATGGCTGACTGTTTCAGAATTGCCTTGGGAGTGGATTGCCAGGCCCTTCTCCCATTTTTGCCGTACTGGGAATTGAACTCCAGACCTTAGAGACTGCAGCGCAGCACTCTACCAACTGAGCTAAATCCCAGCATCAATCGGTATGTTGTTGTTGTTAGGTGCCGTCGTCGAGTCGGTATCCGACTCATAGCGACCCTCATAGGGTTTTCAATGGCTGACTGTTTCGGGATTGCCTTGGGAGTGGATTGCCAGGCCCTTCTCCCATTTTTGCGGTGCTGAGAATTGAACTCGGGACCTCAGAGACTGCAGCACAGCGCTCTACCCACTGAGCCAAATCCCAGCCCATCAATTGGTATAGTAGCCTTAAAAATAGTTGAAATCCCAATAAAAATAAAACATTTGCCATTTAAAAATAAAATTTAGTGAAATAAATGATACTTAAAATGGACAAATGGCAAAAGTGTGTGTGTGTGTGTGTGTGTGTGTGTGTGTGTGTGTGCATACATACAGTGGTAGTGTTTGTTACCAGGGAGACACGAGGAGGTAGGTGGGTCCAAAGCACAGGCCCAGGAATCTGGTCCTTGTATTCAGTGTATAAAAGAATTTATACCCAACATAGAAGTTATAGAAGAGAGTATGTTGTTATTGTTGTTAGATGACACCAAGTTGAATCTGACTCAGCCATCCTATGTATGACAGAATGAAACACTACCCAACACTGTGCCATACACACATCTTTTTATGTTTAAGCCCAATGTTGCAGTCACCATTTTTCTTCTCATTTTGAGTTGTGCTACATCAACAAAAGGAGGTCCTAGGAGCTTTACCTCATTCCCATCATGAAAGTCAACTCTACTTTGAGGAGGCAACTCTTCCCCAGTTGGTTCTTGAATACCTTCCAGTCTAGGGGGCTCATTTTCTGGCACTATATTTGACAGTGCTTCTCTGCCATTCATAGGGTTTTCAATGGCTAATTGTTTTGGGTGTGGGGCTGCCCACCAGTTGGTAGAGTGCTGTTTTGCACTATCTGAGGACCTGGGTTCGATCCCCAGCACCACAAATATGGGAAAAGAATGTGGGAGTCCACTCCCAAAACAATCCTGAAAGTAATCAGCCATTGAAAGCCTTATGAAGATTTCTATGAGTCGGATACAACTCCATGGCACCTAACAACAACAACAACAACAACAACAACAATAACAACAGCAGCAATTGTTTTGAGAGTGGGCTGCCAGATCCTTCTCCCTAGTCAGTCTAGTCTGGAAGCTCAGCTGAAATCTGTCAACCATGGGTGGCCTTGCTGGTATCTGAGATACTGGTGGCATAGCTTTCAGCTTCACAGCAACACACAGGCCCCACAGCATGATAAGTTGACAGTCACATGGGGGAGAAGAGAGTATAGATTAGGTTTATTAAAAGATAGTATACCTTTAAGGAATAATTACATGGAAAGTTGAGGTAACTGGAGAAGCTTAGGCAAACCTGGAAAAGGACTTGGAAAAACCTGGGTTCCCTAGGTGAATCAGCATATTTCAATTACCCAGGAGAAGGTAAAATCAGAGCCAACAGGAAAGTTAAGCAGGCTTTTAGCAGGAAAAGTGCCTTGGATAGATGGAAAAGATGGTGGTTCCAGAAAAGGGAGCCTGCAGCCGTAGCCCTATGGAATCTGATCCCGTCAGATCTTGGAAGCTAAGCAGGGTCAGGCCTGGTTAGTACTTGGATGGGAGACTGCCTGGGAACACCAGATACCGGTGGCTTGGGAGAAGGACCTGGCAACCCCCTCCCAAAAATCAATCTGCCATTGAAAACCCTATGAACAGCAGAGAAGCACTGACAGTAGTGTTTCCCCTGTTGCACAGAGGGTCATTATGAGTCGGATACTGACTCGATGGCACCTAACAAGAGCAACAACCAGAAAAGGGAGAAGTGTGCATGTGGTTACTGGCAAGATAAGAGCAGAATGGAGGGCAAGGAGCAGAGAGAAAGGAAGAGAGGAGAAAGAGAGAGAAAAGAGAAGAGGAGAATGAGCACATGTTTTCTCTAATTTTCCTCAAACTAGGGCACATCCAGTGTGTCATCAGCACTGGGTGCCCAGCTCTGGGCACCTAGTGTCTTTTTTCCATGGCTTGGATTAGGGTGTGGGGCCCACAGGTGGATCCAGTGTCCTTGCAGATTTGTCTCCCACGTGGCTTCATCCTTCATGGCCCAATGGTAGAAATCAGTTTCAGTGCCCCTTTCTTCCATGTTGCCTGCTCTTGACTATCTTAACCCACCAGTACCTCAGTACTTTTTGCTAATTCATTCCGGAACTCATGATGAGTACCCAAGCTGATGAAGACCAAAGGAATTTCTTCCATAAGAAGTACTATAATTAGAAATAATTTGTGGAAATTCCTCAGAATGTTCACATTTTACTGGGCTAATATTTTGTGATCCGTGATTAGCATTTAAGATGCACAAAAGTACAAGATGGTAAGGATGACTATGTGGACATTCTGTGCTGTTTGCTGCTATGAGGCTGTCCCGGCGACCTGTGTTTCATTGTGAGAGAGGGGTTTCATTGTGAAAGAGGGGCACCGAGTGGCAGTGGTGAGCAAGTGAGGGGGGATGAAGCATTTTCTCTTGGGGTACAGCATTGTGATTACAAGTTCTAGCAAGTGTGATGAATCCTGAGCAATCATCAAGTGCTGGAACGTTTTTTTCTCATCAAAATGAGACAAGTACCAGGTCTGACAAGGTCTGAAGCCAAGGAGTAGTAAGGTATGACAATTTCTAGTTTGCCTTTTATTTTAAATCTCACTTATATATAGTCAATTGTCACTCCATATCTGCAGTAATTCCCATTGGATTGTGCCATGACCCTGCTCAGATACCAAAATCAGCAGATGCTCAAATCCTTTATGTAAAGCAACATAATATTTGCATATAACCTGCCCGTATCTTCCTATATACTTTGAATTATCTCTCTTGTTTTTGTTGGACACTGTTGAGTAAGGTCTGAATCATAGCGACTCTATGTACAACAGAATGAAACACTACCTGACACTATGCCACGCACATGATCCTTTCGTATTTGACCCCAATGTTGCAGTCACTATGTTTCTTCTCATTTTGAGTGGTACCACATCAGCAAAAGAAGTCCCAGGGGCTTTACTCCATTCCCATCATAAAGGTCGACTCTACTCTGAGGAGGCAACCCTTCCCCAGTAGTGTCGTGAATGCCTTCCAGCCAGGGGGACTCCTTCTCTGGCACTATGTTTGACTGTTTCTCTGCTATTTACATAGGGGTTTCAATTGCTAATTGTTTCAGGAGTAGGCTTCCTAGTCTGTTTTAGTCTGGAAGCTCAATGGAAACTTGTCCACCATGGATGGCCCTGCTGGTATCTGAAATACTTGTGGCATAGCCTTCAGCATTACATAAAATGCAAGCCCCAACAGCATGACAAGCTGACAGACACGTGGGGGAAATCAGCTCTAGATTACTTTTAAAAATCTAATACAATGTAGGGGCTGGGGTTTAGCTCAGTTGGTAGAGTGCTGCTTTGCACTCTCTGAGGACATGGGTTCAATCCTCAGCACCACAAAAATGGGAGAAGGATGTGGTAATCCACTCCTGAAGCAATCCTGAGACAATCAGCCATTGAAAACCCTATGAGGGTTGCTATGAGCTGCACCCAACTCTACAGCACCTAACAATAATAGAAGGTAAGTGCCATGTAAATGCTTGCTTACTGTATTGTTTAGGAGATAATGATAAAAAGAAGTCTGCACATGTACAGGTGCAATGTTTTTTAATCCTTTCCATAAATTGAATCTGCAGGTGAGAAACCTACAAATATGGAGTGAGGGCCAACTATATTTGTAGATACACAATTGGCCCGTTTTACATTCCTCAAACGAGTGACTGCAGTAATAGTACTTTGGTATTTATTTTGTGCACTACTTATTAAAAGTGAGCTGTGTTCTCATTGCTTCTGCACTGTCCTCAGAAGCTGATCCGCATTAGCAAAGTGCTGAGTGTAGGATCCTCCATCCTGAGTTTGAGACTGTCCAGGATGGGTGACTGGGAAGGGAGATCTCCACTGAAGTAATGATCCTGGGAGAGGTGGGTTGGGTTTTGAGAGCAGCTGTGTCCCTGGGTATGATGGAAAGGGGAATGGGGAGAAGCCAGGCCTGGAGGAAGGAGGTGCAGGGCTGGAGATGGGGAGGGACTTCCTTTCCCTTCTTCCCTATTTCACCCCTCATGGTCCTCGTTCCTGCATTAATTTCCTGCTCTCTGTCCCTGGCCATTCTAAAAAAATTCCAGTAGGGACCACAGGAAATACAGAATGGTCCACCAAAGGATGGGTGGGAAATAGAAATGATGGACCTGTGGAACAAACACTGCCCATGCTCATTAGCAGCCTGAGAAATGGGAATTGCTGCATGACTGTTTGGGAGGGTTTTAAACGGGGGAGGGATGGGTTCTGAACGCTTTCCAAATGAAAACATCTTTGAGTCCAAATGAAGCCGATGATTTTCTGGGCAAATCTAATGCATAGTGACTCAAACTTCAGGTATTTCAACATGTGAAAGTGATGTTTTATGTCAATAAATATGCTGGCATTTTATAAGTTAAAAATAGAATGATGGGCCAGAATATAAAAGTCACAGTTAGCTCAGTTGGTAGAGTGACCCTCTGCTCTCTTTGAGGCCCTGGGTTCTATCCTCAGCACTGCATAAATGCGAGGAGGACCTGGCAACCTACTCCTGAAATAATCCCCCAACAACCTGCCATTGAAAATCCTATGAATAGCAGAGAATCACTGACATAGTGCCAGACATGGCACAGTGTCAGGGAGTGTTTCATTCTGTTGTGCATAGGGTTGCTATGAGTCAGACCTGGCTTGACAGCACCTAGCAACAACAACAAATACTTGAGGGCACCTAACAACAACTCCAAATCCAGTGTTAGTTCCTCTGCAAAGCTGAGGCAGCACATAAGGTTCTGAGTTCAAACTCCAGCTCTGTCAGTTATTAGCTGTAAAGTCTTGAGTTACTCAAATGTTTTAAGCCTTGTTTTTCTCATTTATAGACTAGGGATAGGAAATTAGGACTTCCACTATGGCATACATTTTTTGTAGCACTTTATAATAGGATAGTATATATGTTTGCAATAGTAGCTGGTACAGAATAAATCCTCAATAAAATTAGCTAGTAGTAGTATCATTGTCAATGGTTTCACCATATCAATTTAGAAATCTGAGGGGTATTTTTGATTTTCTTACTCTTTCTCCTAATGATGACCTACATTATTTTGCCTAATAATAACTATTTTTAGCCTTAGCCCTGTGGCATCGGATCCCGTCATATCTCAGAAGCTAAGCAGGGTCGGGCCTGGTTAGTACTTGGATGGGAGGTCGCCTGGGAACACCAGGTGCTGTAGGCTTGGGCGAAGGACCCAGCAACCCTCTCCCAATCAGTCCACCATTGAAAATCCTATGAACATCAGAGAACAGTAGTGTTTTGTGTGTTGTACATAGAGTCACTATGAGTCAGATACCAACTTGATGGCACCTAACAACAACAACTATTTTTAATTTATCTTTCTATCCCTTTTCCCACAGCCACTACCCTAGTTCAGATGGTTGTAAACTCTCCAATCCTCCACCCAGGTAGCAGGTAGAATCATCTATCTAACATCGATCTGAGAATGTCTCCCTTCTGCCTAAAAGACAGTGAGGACCTCTCCTAGTCTAGAGCTAGAGCCAAGTTTAATATTTTTTCTTTTTTTTACATATTGAGGGAATTGTACCCAGAGCTTTCCACCACTGAGCTGCACTGCCAGTCGCTTTTTAATTTTTTTATTTTGAGACAAGGTGTCACTAATTTGTACAGGCTGCCTCTGGCCTCCAACTCATGATCCTTCTGCCTCAGCTTCCTGAGTTGGAGCGAATGGTGCGTGTGCCATGGCGTCCGGCTCAAGTTTAATTCTTTACCATGGCATTAAGGTTCTCTACTATCTGCCCTAGTAACTACATCATCGCCTCCAATTCTCCTCCCCTCCCTGTAGCTATTTCCTTTGCCATGTGACTTTACAGTTCCTTCCACTGAAGGGTCAGAATGTATTTCCCACCCTTGGCTTTGGATTCCCCATGTGTGTTAGCTTTCTGTTACTATAACAAATATCAGAGATTGGTGGTGTTGTTAGGTGCTGTCGAGTAGATATCTGACTCATAGCGACCCTACGTACAACAGGTGAAACACTATTGTTAATGCTTCTCTGCTGTTTATAGGGCTGATTGTTTTTTGGGAATGGTTTGCTGGGTCCTTCTCCCAAGCCTACAGCACTTGGTGATCCCAAGCAGTTTCCCATCCAATTACTAACCAGGCCCAACCCTGCTTAGCTTCCAAGATGACACCACAGTGGTACAGCTGCAGGCTAAGAGGAAAGGTTTGTTTTAGCTCACAGTTTTGAAGGTTTCGGTCTATGATTAATTGGTTTTGGGCAAGTGGTAAGACAGCAGATGGTGATGGGAGCCCATGGCAGAGCAAAACCTCTCACCTCATGGCCAGGGAGCAAAAGAAAAGGGGTCAGGGATCCCAACATCCCCACCAAGGGCACACCCTCAGCAACATAAGACACCTCCAGGCCCCACCCCTTAAAGGGCCCACCACCTCCCAAGAGCACCATCCTGAGGACCACACCTTTAACACATGGGACTTTAGGAGACATCCAAGAACCACCTATAGCACCTGTGGCTTGCTCCTCCACACTCTACCAACCCAGGAGAGAAACTCCCCCAGGAGCATGTGGTTCTCGAGCAGAATGAGGAGAATGTAGAGCAAAACCTTCCACCTGTGTCCAGCCTAGATCAGCACACCCACAGAAATAAATGGGTGTCTTAAGCCACTCAATTTTGGAGTAATTTGTTATAAAACAGCAGACCCCTATACCCTCCAGATCCTTTCCCAAATAACTTTCTCCTGAATAACTAGTTGTGTATGTTCCAATTACACAAGAGTGCCTCACCTCAACGCACTCCTGAAATTGTCTGGTTTTCTATCTTCTGGGAAAAGTCTTCCCTTTTCTTTACCATCTTTCAAAACCCTACTCATCCCTCTAGGTCCAGCTAATGTGCCATATTTTTTTTTTTGGTCATGTCATGTCTTCTCCTCAAATCAATCATTGACTTCTTTGCAATCTCCCATGGCCTTCATCTATGTCATCTGATATTCTAGAGTATTCTGGTAATCAGTGATCCAATCTGCTATGTACTCATCTCTATGTTTCAATAAAGAGAGGGTACCTGTGTCCATCTTCCTGTCTCCTAAGTGCCCTACCTACAATCTGGAAATGTTTGTTGGAAAAATAGAGTGAATAATTGAAGGGATAAATACAGTAAAATGTAATGCTTGTCATTTGTCACCAAAGACAGTAAAAACAATGAGTTTCTGACAGTGTCCCATTTAAGCTTCAGTACTAACACTAGTGATATAAACTGGAAATAAATTAGTAAAACGAGTAGAGAAAAACTGCCATGAACTTAATGTTACCAGGAAAAACAGGCTAGAATGTAATTTTCAAAAGTGTAGAATTGTGATTGTCATGCAACTATAAAATCAACATGTCAAAGATTTTATTCAGCCTATTACTAAATGAGACTGGCTTTTGGCTCAGTTGGCAGAGTGCTGTTCTGTGCTTTCTGAGGCCCTATGTTTGATCCCCAGCACCACAAAAATTCGAGAAGGACATGGCCATCTACTCCCAAAACATTCCTGAAACAACGAGTCATTGAAAACCCTATGAATAGCAGAGAGGCATTGATAATAGTATTAGGCATGGCACAGTGTCAGAGAGTGTTTCGTTCTATTGTATATAGGGTTGTTATGAGTTGGCCCCGACTTGACAGCATAAAAACAACAACATTACTAAACGAGGAAACAAATAAGATGTTAAGATGGGTTTCAAAAACATCTGAGGACCAAGGTACTACAAGCAATTTAATTAAGAAATAGTAAGACACAGCATATCATGTTGCTTGCCTGCAATCCCCGAAACATAGGAGGCTGAGGCAGGAGGATGGTCAATTTAAGGCCAGAGGCAGCCTGTGCAACTTAGCAAGATCCTATCTCAAAATTTAAAAATATTAATATAAAAAGTGGGGCTGATGGGTGCAGCTCAGAGGTAGAGCACTTGCCTAGCATGCATGAGACCTTGGATTCAATCCCCTGGCACTGCAAAAAATAAAAAATAAAACAAAAATATAAGAGGGACCCGAGAATGCAGCTCAGTGGTAGAGCACTTGCCTAGTATGTGTGAGGCCCTGGATTCAACACCATAGCACTGGCAAAAGAAAAAAAAAAAAAAAAAAAAAAAGGAATATTAAGATAAAAACAAAGGAATTCTGAGTTAAATACAAAATTGTTTAATATCCTACTGAATGGTAAATGATAAATTTTGTTGATATCTTTTCCACCAGACAGAAATTACTTGCATCTCTGTCAGGCAAAAACCTACACATTAACATGTAATTTCACTATGTCTAGGAATTTTGATCAGTGCTTTTAGCACTAAACGGTCATCAAGCAAGTCATTATGCTTAATAATCTCACAAGCTTTTTTGGTAGGTCATTAAAAAGATTGTCTCTAAATGTGGATTATAGCAGGAAGGCTATGTAAAGTCAATTAAAAATATTTATTGAATGCCTTTGTGTGCAAATAAACACAGGCACTGTGTACTAAATATAACTTATTCTCTGCCTTCAAGAAGTTTACATTGTAAATTCTTTTACTTGCATAATTCTTTAGAGTTTATGAGATTTCCTGACTTGATAGTTTGGTTTGTTCTTTGAAGCAGCTGTGCATAGTAAGGATGGCAGGCGAGATTATGTCCATTTTATAAACAATCCACAGCTTAGTTCTATAACTTGCTCAGGGTCCTTCAGCTAATAAATCACACAGAGTTTAGATTCAAAACAAAACTTCTTGCTTTTGAGTGCACTGTTTCTCTTTCTCCATCTACAGGTCCTTGGAGCTCTTGAAATAGTTTATCATGTTATACGTTTTTAGTCTTAATTTTTTTTGAGGTACTCGGGGGTTGAGCCCAGGGATTGCACATACTTTGCAAGTGCTTTACCTCTGGGGGCACACCCAACCCCTTTTAAAAATTTTTTATTTTGAGTTAGGGTCTCACAAAGTTACATAGTCTGTCTCTGGCGTCTAACTTGTGATCCTCCTGCCTTTGCCTCCTGAGTCACTGGGATTACAGATATGCTCCATGGCACTTGGCTCTTAAAATTTTTTTTAAGGCACTAAAGTGTTTTAAAGAGCTGAGTTTGCCAATTAGAAAGTCTATTTTTTAAAAGCCATGGAACTAATCTAGCTCATGAGCATATATTATTTGGTCTACATGGGGCAATAAAATTTTTACTTAAAACTCAGCAGATTTTACATACAAGTCCAGATATGGGCGGGGGCTTGTTTTAAAATGGTAAGTTTGGTGGTGCTGGTCATATATCTGCATGACAACCACAGGCTGGAGCAGGGTGGCTGCTCCCTCAAACAGACAACCTGCCGAACCTCACTTACTTTGTAGATGTCTGAGGGCAGCGAGCTTGCAGCCCTTGGCCACCTCTTCCCTGTTTCCTCTTTCCCCTTCCAGTCCCAAGCAGTGAACAGCACCCTGTGGCCATAAGAAGCCAGCATTCTAGATGTGCACGCAGAAGCAACTCTGCAGCAACCTGGGGAGGGTCACAGTTTACTCTAGAAGATGGCACAGAACATTCCCCTGCCTCTCATGGGTGCTAATGACTATATCTTTTGAGGTCCTGTTTTCTGTGGCTGCTGCAGTTTAAATGGGATGGAATAAGAAACAGATTTGGGAGAGGATGGGAGGTATAACTGGCCCTCAGTATCCATGGGCTCCCTATCCTTGGATGTCTCCTTGCAGATTTCTGCTACTTAGGCTTCAGCGGGTGTTGAGCATTGAGTTAAAAGGCTGAGAGTGTCAACAAGCAATGCCCCAGCACAGAAGGGGAGAGAAATTCCAGGAGTCGCAGCCCAGAGCTTTTGTCTGGGAGAAGGTCTTTTAAAAGAATGCCTTCAGCCTGACAAATCAGTGATAGGTGGGGCTGGGCACGATGGAATACACCTGTAATCCCAGCAACTCAGGAGGCTGAGGCAGGGCAGGAGGATCACAAGTTTGAGGCCATAGGCAGCTGTGCAATTTAGCAAGACGCTGTCTCAAAATAAAAAATAAAATCAAAAGGAGGTGCAGCTCAGTGGTAGAGCACTTGCAAAGTATTCACAAGGAGCTGGGCTCAGCAACCTAACCACAAAAACAAACAAACAAAAAACCCAAAACAATAAAAAACAGGCATAGACTTGTTTTGGATAAGGCACTTACTGAGTGCCTGGCTACTGTTGTTGTTAGGTGCTGTTGAGTCGGTATCCGACTCATAGCGACCCTCATAGGGTTTTCAATGGCTGATTGTTTCGGGATTGCATTGGGAGTGGATTGCCAGGTCCTTCTCCCATTTTTGCGGTGCTGGGAATTGAACTCGGGACCTCAGAGACTGCAGCGTAGTGCTCTACCAACTGAGCTAAATCCCAGCCCGCCTGGCTACTAGGGCTACAGAAATGAGCAAAAGTCAATGTCATGTGGAGCAAGTGAGTGAATCCACATAAAGGGCTAAGGCCAATGTCTGGCACATCGAACTCAATAAGTGTTAACTGTTATTATTACTACTGTTATCAGAGTGCCTTGCTTGATCAACTTTCTCCAGATTATTATAGTAGCAGTATTAGCAGTTGTTGTAATAATAAGGTAGATAAACAGCCAGGTAGATTCATAACCACACAGAAATGGATAGAGTCATTTTGGGGATGCAGGGATTCTACCAATTGTTGTGTAGACTTATTTTAATTATGCAATCCCCAAGCAGGGCAATAATCACAGTGGCCCACAAGGCTACCAGGATATAGACCTGAACCCCACTGATCACCTGACCTTCCTAGGTACTCTCTAACTGGTGTGCACAAGTGGCATTTTGGGCCTGCAGAAGGTAGTGTCAGTTCAAAACCAGTGACCAATAATCTATCAAAGTCTGGTTATTCCCTCTTGTTCAGTCCACAGTTGCCTGGTAAGTGGCCTCAGGCCCCTGGGGGAAGGGCAGGAGGTACAAATTTGAGGTGGTAAGGGAATTCCTTCCCACAGGGGCCCCTGCAGAGGCCCAGGCTCCTCCTCCTTTGGGGGCCTCTGAGTGTATGAACTGGCTCAAGTCTGGAAAATGACTGGAGGGCCATGTCTCTCCATTCTGATGATTCAAGTGAGACTTCTCTTCAGCATACTTTTTGACTTATACTAATCAAATAAGACATCAGAATGTTAGCTACCTGTATCCGTTCCAGGGGCAGCATGAATAATTAGCCCACGTCAAAATCTCTGCAGGTCCAACTGCTGATTATGATCCAGTCTACTGCCTGATGATGAGACCATGTCCACCATGTCCCTGGCCATCAAGCGTAGCCACTGGGCCCCTTCCACCCCAAAACCCCATTGTTTTCCTACCAGCAAGAAGCCCACCAGCGAGAAAAGCACCAGAAATTACAGCTGGGCTTTTAAGCTGCAAATGAAAGTTTGAATGCTCAGCTCTAGATTACTAGATGTTGATATAATATAAACAAGTGTTTAATGCCCTGGATCTGTTCTTTTAAAAATAAATAAAGAGACCTTTCCTTCAAATCTACTATTTGAATATCCCCATTAAAAACTCATGTTGAGGCCAGGCTGGGTGACACATGACTATAATCCTAGCCTTGGGAGGCTAAAGCAGGGAGATCTTGAGTTTAAGGCCGGGGCTGGGCTACATATAGCAAGACCCTGGCTCACCTTGCCATCACCACCAAAGAAACAAAACCAAAAACAAATAACAAAACAAAACAAAACAAACCCTGACCAACCAAACAACAAAATAACAAAATAACAACAACAAAACAACCACCAAAAAAACCCCTCCAGTTGAAATTTAATCCCCATTGTGAGATATTAAGAGGTGGGACCTTTAATGAATTATCTTAAGAGTGAGTCTGCTAAAAACAACAACAACAACAACAAAAACCCAGTTTGTCTCTTGTGTGCACCTCCTGCATCATGGGATGCCCTGTGCCACCCTTGGGCTCTGCAGAGAGTTTCCACCAGCAATAAAGCCCTCACCCAATATGGCCCTGTGACTCTGGGCCTCCCAACCTCCAGAACTGTGAGCTTAATAAACCTTTATTCTTTACACATTATCCAGTCTTTTGTACTCAGTTTTAGAACAGAGAACAGATTAAGACAAAATCAATTAGGAAAGCTAAAAGCTAGGTAGAAAAATGGGCAAAATATAAAATTTCTTTAAAAAGCAATATAAATAGCTAATGAATACCTGAGAAAAGGTCCAGTTCCACTAATAACAACATACAAGCAAGACAATGAGATACTAGTTTTTATCTTTGGGGAAGAATGTGGAGAAAGAGTCTAAGTCTTGCAAATGGGAATGTAAATTGATACAAATTTTCTGCTAGATAACATAGTAATATGCATCAAAACCCTTTAAAATATCTTTGCCTTTGATCCACAATTCTATTTCCAGAATTTATCTTAAATAAATGATAGATTACATGTATAAATATGCCACAGAGCTATTTTTATGAGCAAAAAACTTAGAAACAATCTAAATTTTCAATAATAGGCATTTGTTTTAAATAAATTATAGTAGAGCCATAAAATATTCATTAATTCAACAGGCATTTAATGAGTACCTACTTTGCACTAAATATTGTTCTAAAATCTAGAGCTACAGATTATTTTTTTTTAGATGGAGATTGCATTTTAGAGGTTGGAGATGTGGAATAAACTGATAAATGTTTAAAGATTGGGTTGTATAAGTGCTTTGATGATATCATAGAGGGTGATGGGGGTGAGGGCTGCTATTGTAGATTAAGTAGTTCAGAAGCCTGATCTAGGAGGTGATATTTAAGTAGAGATAGAAAGACAAGAAACACAGTAGAAATTATCAGATAAGTAGGCCTATTTTTCTTGGCATGAAAAGATATTACAATGTGCACTTTTGCTAATACCATATATATGAAGGTAAGGTGGGCTGGGGGTTGAGGGTGTCTGCCAGATAATGTCTGAAGGAACTGATATTGTTTGGAATGCTTTCCCAGCTACTAGCAACTGAAAATCCAGCTCAAAGCTGATTTAATAATAAATCATGAAACTGAAAAAGTAGGGCTCCCAGGGGCTCCCTAATGTCTCTGTGACCCAGATTTCCTTCTGTCTCTGTTCTGCATTCTATGGAGTTGTTTCATCTCTCATAATCTCAACATGTTGCCAACAGGTCCTAGGGCTGTTTCCTCATTCATGTCTAGGAGGAAGTAGAGAATATCTTTGCTTCATTGTCCTAGAAAAAGACACAAACTCCACTCAGATTGAACTGGTTTGGGTCACATGACTAAGCCTGAATCCAATTCCTTGCCCAGGGCAATGAGCTATTGATGGTTAGGTTAAGCTGCCCAGAGGTCTCTAATCCCTAAACCACTGATCTGAGAATTGGGGGTTAGATAACACTTTCCAAAGGAATTTGGGGGGAGATTTTCCTAGAGGAAGGAGAAAGTATTGGATAGCAAACTCCAGCTGCTGAAGTCAGAAAAACACTAAAAAGCGAATACTGTTTGTATCTCTTGAGTGTGGGATCATGGGATTTGTAGTGATTCTTATGCTCTTTTCTGTACTCTGCTATATGCCTGGATGATTAACAATGAGAAAAATATCTGTTTTATAACTACAAGACTACCTAGCTAACTCCACTTGTTAAATCTAGCAAAATGAACAACAGGTAGTATACAGATGACATGTTTCATTGGCTTTGAACTTGCCAATCCTCCCTTAAAGCATTGTCTTTGCAGCAGACCTTTTCTTTCTGTTGCAAGTGCGCTCAGGGACCTTCAGTACGCACTGTGTCTCCCTGATACCATCCCAACTCACTTAACAACCTAGCAGTGCCCTTCGGAGCTACAGAGGCTATTCTAGGCCACTGTAATTATTCATCCAGTGGAGAGCTCTCTTCAGTGACAACTGAGATACCTCAAACTAAGAATAGGACTCTGACTGATGGAGGAAGGTGACAGCCACAGGCTGGGAGGGACTCTCCTCTCTGTCAGAGTTTCCTTTCAAGACCTGAGATTCAGTTTTATTCTTTGCTCCTGGGTTGGCCACTTATCTGCACTTTTGCTGCTCTAAATACTTTGTCTGCTGTGTAATTACACAAATTTTATGGGTGGGAAAAGCTTATGGGTCCCAGCAAGTGTTCCTTCTCAGCCAGCTTCTAGCTGGGAACCCTGGGGCCCAGCATGCTTGACAATTCTCTATTATACTTGTGGGGTTCTTGCTGCAGAGGCATTTTGGTTTGAAGCCGAATGGATATTTTGCATCTCTCAGAGCTTCTGAGAGAGGCCAGTGAAACTCTGCCTCCTTTACGTGGCAGGCACTGTTACAAAATGGCACAGGATTTTGAAGGTAGAAGGTGGGGCCCTACTGCAGCCTCGCTTTTTAGCTTGGGCAATTTAAGCCTTCCAAGCCTCAGCTTTCTCATCTATAAACAAAGGTGGTCTGCAGGTGTAGCTCAGGGTTAGAGCACTTGTGTAGCATGTGTGGGGCCCTCGGCTCAGTTTCTAGCACTGCTAAAAAAAGTGTGCGTGCGTGTGTGCGTGTGTGTCTGTGTGCACGCATGTGTATTAAAGCCCACTTCTCAATGTTGTGATGATTAAATGAGTTTGGAAAGTACCTACCATAGTAAGTACCCAATGAGCATTAGCCAATATTCTCCCTCTGGTGGAAAAATTACACATTTCTCAGAGAGTCCCATGGAATAAAATCCTAAGACCCAGGTTGGTGGTGTTAGGTGCCGTCCAGTCAGTGTCCAACTCATAGCAACCCTACATACAACAGACAAAACACTATTGTCAGTACTTCTCTGCTATTCATAGGGTTTTCAATGGCTGATTGTTTTGGGGGAGTGAGTTTCCAGGTCTTTCTCCTAAGCCTACAGCACTGGGTATTCCCAGGTGGTCTCCCATGCAAGTACTAACCAATCCCGACCCTGCTTAGCTTCCGAGATCTGATAGGATTGGATTCCACAGTGGTATGGCTGCAGGCAAGACTCAGGTTAGTGATATAGAAAATGCTTCTTAACATTGCTTTCTCCTTGTTCTGGGTCTCATTCTCCTCCTTCCCTCCCTCTCTCCCTCCGCCTCCCTTGATCATCTCCTACACCGACTACCCCACACATAGATACTTGTCTTGGCCTCTGCTTCAAACAAAACTAACAAAGCATCCTGAAGTTGTTTATCGTCACATTTTCATGATATTAAGTATCATTGTTCTTATGAAAGATTATAACCGCGGCAATGTTCATAGTGATGGAGATGATTTGGGATTATTGGGGGTGGGGCAGTTGCTGATGGTTTCAGTATTATGAGTATTCTGCTCATTAGTTTCTATGACTTCTGTTTTTAGTAAATGAAACAGTAAGGATTGAATTAGAGAGAAGCCTTAATGGAAGCCAGAAAGCTGGAAGTGATAAGGCTGAGGCTTATGGAATGACTTAAATCCTCTTTTCCACATACATTCTCTTCTTTCTTAAAAAAAAAAAATAAGAAAAGAAAAAGAAAAGGGGCTATAAAATACCAAAACTAAGAACAGAATTCTAGGAAGCACAACATTAGGGTTAGATATGATTAGTGTGGGTCAAATTATATTTTATCCATTGTCCAGTTAATTTCCAGTTTTTCATATGCTAGTGCACACCTCGGCCAATTTTCTTTCTTTTCTTTTCCTTGTTCTTTTTTTTTTTTTTTTTTTAATATTTTTACCTGGGGAATGAATCAGGGCCTTGTACATGTTTTGCAAATGCTCTACCATTGGGCTGCAGCCCCAATTCCATTTTCTATTTTTTTTTTTTATTTTGAGACAAGGTCTTGTTGAGTTACACAGGCTGCCTCTGGCCTTGAACCAGTGATCCTCCTGCCTCTGCTTCCTGACTCACTGGGGTTACTGGCATATGCCACCATGCCCGACCTCTGCCCATTTTCTATGTCTTTCTTCTAACATGCCCATGCCATCTGCAGCAGCAGAGTGAATCCTATGCTTATCCCTACATTGTCCCTGCATGGCCACAGTGCCTTGTAACTGGAATGATTTCCAAGCATTCCAGGAGTCCAAACTGCAGCAGAGTCATGAAGAGATCTTGGAAGGTTCACATGCACCTACCCACTTTTCTTTCTTTTCCTTCCTTCCTTCCTTCCTTCCTTCCTTCCTTTCTTTCTCTCTTTTTCTTTCTTTCTTTCTCCTCTCTCTCTCTCTCTTTCTCTCTCTTTCTAAGTTTAAATTGTGAATCTTCTGATAAACATGAAGAATAAAGCTGTGTGAAGGCTGGGACCACGTTGTGTTGTTCAAAGATGTGGCCCAAGAGCCTCACGTATTCAGCTTTAGCGATGTGTGGGGATAAGAGACCAGAAGAGGGCTGGATGGTAGCAAAGATCTGAGGCTAAGGATTGAGTCCCTCGCCTGACTGGTAGGGTCACATTCTGAGTGTCCTAAGTGAGGGTTTGTGCTGTCAACATATTGACATTCCAGAGGTAGCACAAACATTGCAAATATCTGGGGAGCTCTGTGAAGAGGACCCTTGAGACTAGCATGTGCGTTTTGGCAAAGTTGTTCATTCATCCCATTCCTTAGGAAGGGGCTGAAAGCTGCAGATACCTCCATTCACAATTCAGTGCCAGTGAGGGACATGTGATTTGCTGTGTGGAGTCACATCACTTTATTGAGGGATTATTTAGCACCTGACATTGGATAAGGGGTAAGACTGTGTGTCTTGCTGACTCCATAACCCACCAGAGTTTGCTGGAGAAATGCCAGCAAAAGGAAGAAAGAGCTAGAATCAAGCAGAGTTAGAGAGAGACAACCTACAGAAAATGAAGGAGTTGAGAATGGAGCTGAAGCCTCAGCTCCCTTCCTCTCCTACAAGTCCCGGGCTTCCCCTTAGCAAAGAGTCCAGAGGGAGGATAGTGTCCAACAGTAGATCAGAGCGATGGGGTAGGGAGAGGCTGCTTCTCTAGGCAAAACCAGGCTTTACAGAGACTTCCTTCTCCTCCTTCAAAAAATACCTCCTCCTCTCTGCTGCCGTCATGACCCAGGGGGCTGGAGGCGTAGGACTGCACAGCTGCGGAGGAGAGTGTCTAATTGCTCCGGGCTCCTGGCACAGTTTGGAGCTTTCCTCTGGCCTCTTCCAGGTATTCGTCTCTGGCAGGCCACTTCCTTTAAGCCGTGGACCAAACACCTTCTTTCTCATACTTTTTCTTGCCTCCGCCTCGCTGGGATTACAGGCATGCACCACCGGGCCGGCTCATTTTTTATTTATCTTCAAGAGAATATCATATTCTAGTAGCTGCCTGAGAAAGGATTTAAGGCATATACATTTTTAAAGACTTTGCACATCACAAAATAATTTTATTCTAGCTTTTCACTTCATTTGTAGTGTGACCAAACATAGAATTTCCCCACGTGTCTGTCAGCTTGTCAAGCTGTGGGGCTTGCATGTTGCTGTGATGCTGAAAGCTATGTCACCAATATTTCAGATACTAGTAGGACCACCCATGGTGGACATGTTTCAGCTGAGCTTCCAGACTAAGGCAGACTAGGGAGAAGGACCCGCAGCCCACTCTCAAAATAATTAGCCATTGTCAACCCTATGAATAGCAGAAAAACATTGTCAAACATAGTGCCCCAAAATGAGCCCCCCAGGCTGGAAGGCATTCAAGAAACGACAGGTAAAAGTTACCTCCTCAAAGTAGAACTGGCCTTATCGACAAGAATGGAGTAAAGCTCCTTTTTGCTTACGTGGCATGACCTCCTTTTGCTGATGTGGCATGACTCAAAATGAGAAGAAATACAGTAGCTACAGCATTGGGCTCAACATAAGAAAGATCATGTGGTGGGCACAGTGTTGGGTACTGTTTCCTTCTGTTGTACATAGGGTTGCTGTGAGTTGGACCCGACTCAATGGCATCTAACAACAAAACAAATTAATGTTGATTAATGTTGAAAGTACAGCACACAAAGAAGCTAAAAGAGCAGTGTCATTCTGAATCCTGATTTTTTATGTGTGAGCAGTTTAGTTATTTATTTGGGATCTTGAAACATGCTTAAACATTTTCTTTATTGTTGCTGTTTTAACAGTTCCCAAATATATGTATTTGTAGAGATTTTTTTATTCACTGTACTTGAGCATTCAGTGTATCTTTCAATCTGAAGACTTAATTCTCTTAGTTCTAACACACAAAAATTAACTTTTTCCATCTTTTTTTCTCCATTTTCGCTCTCTATACCTCCTACTTATAAGATATTGTTGTTGTATAAGATATTGGATCTCCTAAATTTGTTCTCTAGTTTTTCTCAGAGCATGCAGCCATATGATGGTGGCGTCCAATCCCATCGGATCTTGGAAGCTAAGCAGGGTTGGGCCTGGTTAGTACGTGGACGGGAGACCACCTGGGAACACCGGTGCTGTAGGCTTAGGAGAAGGACCCAGTAACCCACTCCCAAAAAATAATCAGCCATCGTAAACCCTATGAATAGCAGAGAAGCACTAACAATAGTGTTTCACCTATTATACATAGGGTCACTATGAGTCGGATACTGATTCAACAGCACCTAACAAGTTTTTCTCATATTTTTTCTCTTATGATCCGTATCTTTTGTCTTTGTGTTTTCCTGGGATATATTTTCAATTTTATTTTCCAACTTTTCTGTTTTTTTTTTTTTTTTTGTCCTGATATTTGGGTGTTGACTCAGGTCCTTGCATATATTTTGCAATGCTCTATCACAAAGCTGCTCCTGTTGTCCCCCTTTTATTTATTCATTTATTTAATCATGAGCCAGGATCTCACTAAGTTATGCAGGCTGCCTCTGGGCTCAAATTGGCAATCATCCTGCCTCAGCCTTCCAAGTCCCTGGGATTTCAGGTGTGAGCCACTGTGCCTGGCTAACTTTTAGGTTTGTAATTATTGCTATTGTATTTTTAATTACTGACATCTTATTCTTTATTCCTTTAAAAAATCTTGAATTCAAGTTTAATGAACATACTATTGCCTATCATCTCATTGACCAATATCAAGAATAGTATCTAGTTCTATTTGAATCTCTTCCTGTTTCCCTCATTGTCTCTATTTCCTCTGAGCTCCTTGGTTCCTTTTGTTTGCATGGCCTCTATCTTGCTTGTTCGAGGCTTTCCTCAATGTCTGGTGGTCCAGGGCTACCCATTCATACTCAACAATGAGTACCAATGGAGAAAGGTATGGAAGATGTGCCTAACAGCAAAGACATGCTGAGGGCAACACAATGGAACAGAAGTGCAAAATGGTAACAGGGTTGGCCTCACAGGTCTGTAGGACTTTGTTGGGGGAAGCAGGAACAGTTATCCATGAGTAGGGTTAAGAAAAATTATTTTACATAAATGAACTCATAATTTTTATATTCAGCCCAACAATCAAAAAAGAGTGAGAGCAACATGTAGATTAGTTGTTGTTGTTAGGTGCCATGGAGTCGGTATCTGACGCATAGTGACCCTATGCACAGTAGGAGAAACACTATTGTCAGTGCTTCTCTGCTGTTCATAGGGTTTTCAATGGCAGATCAATTTTTGGGAGTGGGTTGCTGGGTCTGTCTCCCAAGCCTACAGTACCTTCCCGGGTGGTCTCCCATCTAAGTACTAACCAGGCCTGACCCTGCTTAGCTTCCGAGATCTGATGGGATTGGATGCCACAGGGCTATAGCTGCAGGCCGAAGTTAGACATATAAAAACTAACTTTCTCCAAGTGTAGTTGCACAGGCGTGTAATCCCAGCACTTGGGAGGCTGAGGGAGGAGGATTGTAAATTCTCAGACAGCCTGGGCTACGTAGCAAGATGCTGTCTCAAAAACAAAGAAGCAAACAATAAACAAGAAGAAAACTCCTAGGTTTAACACTCCCCCAGACTTTCAGCAAAAGAATTAATAAAAGATGGATCCAGCTGGAAGTAAAGTTAATTTAAAACTGGCAAAAAAGATAAAACAATGAGCACAGACATGGATACAATATGTCAGTAAATATAATAACTATTGACTGTAAAAACTGGAAGCCATTTTATTTCTTCTATAAAACAGCTTTACTGAGGTATAATCTACACATCATAAAACTTAACCACAGCTTTGTGAGTTTTAGTAAATCCAAACACCCCACAGTTTAGTCTTAGAGCTCTCCCACCACCCACAAAATGTCACTCATGGCTGTTTGCAGTGATCCTCGCTCTCATTCTGAGCTATGGGCAAACACCAATCTGCTTAATGTTTCTGTAGTTTTACCTTTTCTAGAAATTTCATATAAATAGAGTTGGACAATATGGAGGGTTTTTTTGATCAAGCTTCTGTCACTAAGCATGTTTTTCATGTTCAACTGCGTTATTATGTGGCTTGCACTTTCATTTGTATTGAGTATTCTTTAATTGTACATATTTATGAGGTACTTGGTGATAACTAGTTCATCTATACAGTGTGCAATTATCAAATCAAGATTGTTGACACTTGTTCTAAAATATTTTTTAAAAAGAATTTTTTCTACTTATATGTAACAATCATTGTATGTATATATGAGGTATAGTATGGCTTCTTTTTTTCTTGCATACAATGGAGTAAGATTCATTATGGGATTTTCATAAAACTGTCCCTGAATTTTGCACTTGTTCTCTTGTGCTTTACTCTCCATGTTGCTTTCAGTTCTCTTCTCGATCTTCCCAGCTCCTTATCCTCCTTCATTCCCTCTCCCCTCTTTATGGCTCCTCTTTTATTTTACAATCTTAGATATATAGAATTATATATATCCACACACACATATATATTATATGGGCTGGGATCTAGTTCAGTTGATAGAGTGCTGCTCTGCAGTATCTGAGGTCCCAAGTTCGATTTCCAGCACTGCAAAAAATGGGAGAAGGACATGGCAATCCACTCCTGAGCAAAACAATCAGCCATTGAAAACCCTGTAAGGGTTATTATGAGTCTAATATGACTCAACGGCATCTAACAACAACAACATATATTTTGTGTTTGAGTGTGTGTGTGTGTGTATATATACACATATATACATATATGTTGTTGTTGTTAGGTGCCGTCAAGTCTATATCTGACTCATAGCGACCCTCTGTACAACAGGGGAAACACTATTGTCAGTGCTTCTCTGCTGTTCATAGGGTTTTCAATGGCAGACTGATTTTTGGGAGGGGGTTGCCAGGTCCTTCTCCCAAGCCTACAGCTTCTGGTGTTCCCAGGCAGTCTCCCATCCAGGTACTAACCAGGCCCGACCCTGCTTAGCTTCCGAGATCTGACGGGATC
>VMDO01015699.1:0-50274 GCA_007922755.1 Pedetes capensis
TCCTTTTAATGATGAGATTAATAATAAGTTTAAATAAGTTCAAAGTGAAAATTATGTATATATTATGTTAATGATAAATGTTGTTTTCTTCATTTTATTTTTGTTTCTGTTTTATCAAATGGTAAAAAATAGTTTATTAAAGTACATATCCACTTGACTTATTTTTGAATTATCATGACATATTATTGAATTATCATAAAGAACACTAAAAACTATTATAATTTTTTAAAACTTGAATCCTAAATCACCTAAAAAATTTTAATGATTTTTGCAGGTCTCCTTCTATTATCTTAATTTCTTTGATGTTTCACATTTTTCATATTCCATTATGAGTCTGATAAATGTACTGAAATTATATTATTAACTCCACTTTTTTTCCGTTTTTATTGTTACTGTTTAGTGACAGGGTCTTACTATGTAGCATAGAATCACCTGAAACTCACTATGTAGCCCAGAGTGGCTTTGAACTTGTAGTCCTCTTGCGTCAGACTCCCCAGTGCTGGGATAACAGGCATGTACCACCAGGCCCAGCAATACTGCACAATATTTAAAAAGATCTCTACTAAAATATAATATGCATACTACCAGATACACCCTTTTCAAATATACAGTCCAGAAGTTTTTAGTGTATTCACAAATTTGTGCAGTTGTCACAGTCTAATAACTGAACATTTTTATCACTCCAAAAAGAAGCCCCATACCAACAGCAGTAGTCCTGACAGCCCCTGACAACTATTAATCTATTTTCTAACTTTACATATTTGTCTATTCTTGACATTCAGTACTACTGGAATCAGAAAATATATTTTCTGTATCTGTCCTCTTTCATTAAGTGTAAATCTCAAGAGTCATCAATGTTGTCACATGTATTAGTACTTCATTCATTTTTATTAGTAAATGATATTATCTTATATGGATATGCTACATTTTGTTTATCTATTCATTACTTGAGTTTCTTTTAATTTCTGGTTATTATTAATAATGCTTCTCTAAACTTCTTTTTAATTTTTTAATATTTATTTATTATTTATTTATTTATTATTTATTTATTTGTGGCACTGGGGGTTGGACCCAGGGCCTCATGGTTGCATGCCCTGCAAGTGCTGGAACACTGAGCTGCACCCCCAGCCCACTTTTTTTACTTTTTTGAGACAGGGTCTCACTAAGTTACTCAGACTGCCTCTGGTCTCAAACTTGAGATCCTCCTGCCTCCGCCTCCCAAGCCGCTGGGATTATAGGCGTGTGCCACCATGACTGGCCTAAACTTCTACATACAGATTTCTATGTTGACATGTTTCAGTTTTCTTGGGTATATTATTTAGTAGTGGAATTACTAGATTATATAGTAATTCTAAATTTAACTTTTTGAGGTCTGATCAAACTGTTTTCATAGAAGCTGTAGCATTTTATGTTTGTACTTTCAGAGCAAGAGCTATTTCTCCAAATCATCACCAATACTTGATATTGTCTATCACTTTAATTATATCCATCCTACTATATATGAAGTAGTATCTTATTATGGTCTTGATTTATATTTATTTAGTGACTAATGATGCTGAACAGCTTTTCATGCATTTACTGACCAGTTGTATATTATTTTCTGTGATTTTTTTTTTTTGTATTGAGGGTTTAACCTAGGGTCTTGCACATACTAGGCAAGTGCTCTTCCACCAAGCTGCACCATCAACTTCTAGCCTTAAACTTGTAGTCCTCCTGCCTCAGCCTCCTGATTCTCTGGGATTACAGGTATGTCTTACTATGCCAAGTTGTATATCTTCTTTAGAGAACTAGCTATTCAAATGCTTTGATCATTTTATTGGTTAACCTTTCATTTCTGTGACTGAAATACCTGACATAAACAGCTTAAGGGGGAAAAGATTTATTTTAGATCACTGTTTCAGAAAGTTCTGTCCATCACTGCTTAGCCCTGTAGGTTGGTGATGAGAGTATGTGGAGGAGGATCTTCTTTACCTCATCATGGCTGGGAAACAGAGAGACAGAGAGGATCAGTCTGGGGTACCAAGATGGCCTTCAAAGGCATGTCCTCAGTGACTTAATTCTTTTTTTTTTTTTTTTCAGTACCGGGGGTTGAACCCAGGGCCTTGTTCTTGCATGCTCTGCAAGTGCTGGACCACTGAGCTGCACCCTCAGCCCCTTTTTTACTTTTTTGAGACAGGGTCTCCCTAAGTTACCCAGACTGCCTCCAGTCGCGTACTTGCAATCCTCCCGCCTCTGCCTCCCGAGCCTCTGGGATTACAGGAGTGCACCACGATGCCTGGCTGAGTGACTTAATTCTTGAGGTGAAAGCCAGGCCCCACCATCAGCTTATTGAATGGTGCTGCCCACATTTACAGTGTGTCTTTTTCCTTAGTTACTGTCTCACACTTCATTACTTTCTGGAACCAGCCTTAGAGACACACCCAAAGGTGTGCATTAACCATCACAATTATTTTGTAATATGTCTCTTCATTGTTGAATTGTAGGAATTCTTTATATCTACTCGATAGAAATATTGTATCACATATATGATTTGAAAATTATTTTTCCATTTATATGGGTTGTCTTTTCACCTCCTTATATTCTCAGTAGGTAAAACCTTATTAATTTTGGCAAAATCCAACTTATCTTTTTTTCTTATCAGTTATAATTTTCATTTCATATCTAAGTAAACTATTATTTCAACCAAGGCCTCAAAGATTTATTTCTTTGTTTTTTCTTTTTTCTTTTCTGTGTTTTCTTCTTATAGCTGTCGCTCTTACATTTAAGTCTCAGTCCATTTTAAATGATTTTATATGATGCTAGGTAGAAGTTTGACATTATTCTTTTGTATGTGGATATCCAATTATGCCACCACCAATTCTTGAAAGAAAAGTTCTCTCTTCTATTGAATTATGTTGTTTCCTGTCAGAACTCAATTGATCCCCATGGATAAGGATTTATTCCTAGACTGCAAGTTCTGGACCTAGTAATGTATACATCTATCTACACAATAATTTTGACATTGCAGAATTTTTATTACTAAAAAATATGCTACTGAAGAAAAATAATATCTTAAGAATCTTCAGTAATATAGCTTATCAAGTATCTTCAGTTTATGATTCTTTCCTAAATTTCAAGTGTTTTATACTTGAATTTTGAAGTGTATTACACTCAAATTTAACAATTGGCATATAAACAAAATCCTCCTATTGTATGTTATTTTCTTCAAAGAATTTTATGAAAAATTTGCAATTTTCAGACCCATACATGGATTAAAATATGCTACAGAAAATGAACTTCTAATAGTTAACAAATGGAAAGAATATTCAATCCGTAAAATACAACTGATAATTTTTCTATCCATAGACATACTGACTTATCCTTCTGTTAGGCCACATAATACAGTGTGACTATGATGGTCTTTATAATAAAAACAATTTTTCCTCACAGATTTGAGGTCAATAGACATAGAATCACAAATTTATAGATAAAAATGTAAGTATCAATATAGCTGTGAATATAACTATTTCTACATGAATACTAAAGTTTGAATAAAATATCAAATTTTATACTCCAACATCAGTAATTTTCCATATCTGTGTGCTATGAGAAAATCACGAAGAAAAGATTTCTTTCTCCTTTAGGAAATTTTGTATTATATGAAGTAATGTAATAACAGGTGAAGCAGAAACCAGTACTTCTCCATAATTAAGGAGCAAATGTAGGTGGACCATTGAAACAACTGAAGGCCAAAAAAGAAAATATCATGAGTGAAACAGATAAAATCCAAAAAGAAGACAGAGAAAGGGAAATACTAACTAGGAAAAGTATATGAACAAAGGTGTGGAGGTGAAAATTAAATATGTGAATGGAAAGGAAATTATCTTAATTACAGTAAGAGATGTATTGGAAAAAAGGTGGCAGCAAGTTGGAAAGGATTATTAATGAAACTCTTAATTTTCACATGGACACTCAAATGACTATTTGGCTGGAAAAGGTGTCTCTGTTTTAATAGCATATATTCAGTAATATGCATGGTACCTATCAAAATAGTTAGAATTAACAAATTACATTTGTTATTCAAACTATTGCTTAAGCAACCAAATGTTAGGATTCTTACTTAATTGTATTATTAAGAAAGGGTAAAGGGAAGAGTTATATACTCATACCAGTCTAAAATATTCTAGGGAGTGAAATGTTACAGTTGAAAAGTCTAAATGATAAGGACTAATAGGGACATTGGATTTCAGTATTCTATGGGGCTTTTTGGGTTTTAGTTTACTGTTTCAATATTATTTGCTTATTATTCTATTATAAGTAATTTACTACAGCTAGTCCAACCACCTGTCTGTCATGTGGTTGTGCTGTGAGGGCTTGTGTGTTGTTGTGATGCTGTAAGCTATGCCACTGGTATTTCACATATTAGCAGGACCACCCATGGTGGACAGGTTTTAGCTGAGCTTTCAGACTAAGACAGACCATGGAGAAGGACGTGGAAGCTCACTCCTGAAGCAAGTAGCCATTTATAACCCTACTAATAGCAGAGAAGCACTGTGAAATATAGTGTCAGAAAATGAGCTCCCCAGGTTGGAATGTATTCCAAAGACAACTGGGAAAGAGTTGCCTCCTTGAAGTAGAGTGGACCTTAATGATAGGAATGGAGTAAAGCCTCTAGGACCTCCCTTTGTTAATATTGTTGTTGTTAGGTGCCATCGAGTTGGTATCCGACTCATAGCGACCCTCTGTACAACAGGGGAAACACTATTGTCAGTGCTTCTCTGCTGTTCATAGGGTTTTCAATGGCAGATTGATTTTTGGGAGGGGGTTGCCAGGTCCTTCTCCCAAGCCTACAGAATCTGGTGTTCCCAGGTTGTCTCCCATCCAGGTACTAACCGGGCCCGACCCTGCTTAGCTTCTGAGATCTGACGGGATCAGATTCCACAGGTCTATGGCTGCAGGCCTTTGTTAATATGGCACAACTCAAATAGAGAAGAAACACAGTGGCAGCAACAGTGGGCTCAAACATAAAAAAAAGATGGTTTGTATGGCACAGTGTTCGGTAGTGTTTTGTTCTGTTATATATAGGGTAGCTATGAAGTCAGACCTGACTTGATAGCACCTAACAATAGTGGCTAGTCCAATTTCTTCACAGTTCCCTTCAGTATTATTGTTCATTTCTTACCTGTTTGCCTCATGTTTTCCTTAAGTATCTAGTTTTTTATACCTGCCTAAATCATGTTCCCAAAATTTTCAAGATGCTTTCCAATGAGCTTTACACTTCTGATAGAGCTTTTAACATATTACTCATATTAGAATTTAAAAATTCATTTTTTTCTTGGGTTTCATAAGTAATGATATATTATTAAAGCAAAATAGGTTAAGCAAAGAAAAATTTGGAATTGGCTACTAGGATAGTACAAGAGACAGAATTGTTATAGTGGTAGGCACTAATGAACAAAAGGAATGAGTCTTTTAGGAAGCTTCATATCCAATGAGTAAGGTGTAGTCATTGCCTATGTAGGAAGAAACAGTCAACCAACTGGTATGAAGTTTGTTGTTGCTGTTAGGTGCCATCCAGTTAGGTTTGACTCATAGCAAACCTTATGTACGGTGGAAGAAAACACTCCCTGATTCTGTGCCAGGCACTCGATCTTATGAAAAGTTTAGCAACATTGAAATTGAATCTGATTAAGATAATGAAGTTTGTCATAACATAACAAAGTCCAGACACTAAAGCTACAGGTCTGTCTTAAGAAGAAAACTGGAGCCAGCATCACGGCACATATCTGTAATCCCAGTAACTCAGGAGGGTGAAGCAGGAGGATTGCGAGTTCAAGGACAGAGGCAACTTGTAGGCAACTTTGTGAAATCCTGTCTAAAAACACATTAATTAATTCATAAAATTTAATTTAAAACAGAAGAAGAAGGAGAAGGAGAAAGAGAAAGAGGAAAAGAAAAAGGAAGAGGCAGAGGAGGATGAGAAGGAGGAGGATGAGAATGAGAAGGAGCAGAAACGAGGGGTAAAGACTGAATTGCTAGAATGGAGGCTTGGGAAGTGGCCCAAGACTGATGTCAAATCAGAAGAAACTAGAAAACAACAACAACAAAAAAAAAAAAAAAAAAAAAGATGAAGACTCAGAACCAGACAAACACCTTATTACCAGCATTATTTTTAAAGCTATGAGCAAAGTTAAAATAAGGAGTTTTAAGTATTAGTCTGGAAAAATTTAGTTGTCTCTTGTCATAAATCCTAGAATTAGGAAAGTGGGGAAATAGAACATCGTTCTATCAGCACTTTTTCCATAAGAAGAGACATTGCTGCATATTGTAAGAAAGTCTAGTACAAGAATTAAATGTGATAAAATTCACAATATTTCACTTTATCTCCTATGAATCAGCCACTTATTGAGAGCAAAATCTCTTCTTTTTTATAACAGGCCTAATACAGAAAAACTTCACCTTGTGTCCTCTTTCAGTGAACCTCCATTCCAGTATACTGCCCTTTTTCCCCCTAGTGGTGGTGGTGGTGGTGGTGGTGTTGTTGTTAGGTGCCATGGAGTTAGGTCTGACACATAGGGTTTTCAAAGGCTGATTTTTTTCTGGATTGTTTTGGAAGTGGATTGCCACATCCTTCTCGGGTTTTTTATTGTGGTGTTAGGGATTGAACCCAGATCTGCCTTCATTTGTTCCCCTAAAGTTCTTGTCTCTGAGGCCAAAACTTCCCTCCTAGTACTAGTGTGTACTTCCATTTATTTATGAATGTGACTGTTCCCAGATTGTATCTCTTTATCTGTTTCCCTCTTCACTTCAGTTTACAACACTAAATAAAAGGCCATAGTCCTTCATGTAATCCAGAAGAAATCTTTAGTCTCTATTTAAATAAGGTTCTTTTTTACTGTTAGGGGAAATTAGTTTCTCTGATTTAATTGAAATATGTTCAGATTTATCCTATGTCCATTTTAAGTTTGTTTAAACTCTACTTCCTTCCAAGACAACTATTTTATGAGAATGTTTTTAAGATTATAAACCACTTTATGGCAGATTATATTTTATTTGTTTTTACCACCCTTTACCTAGCACAGTGACATGCACATAGGAGGCATTCAAGAAATACCTATTCATTTAAAATACTGTCTGTTGCATTTAAAGAAGTATAATCCAAACTCCATTTTATCTGGGGTTATAACTGATAATTGAGTCATTTTAGTATATTTCTAAAAATATTGATGTACCATGCTACAATGAAAATTGTATCTAACAGAAATTCCTCATCATTGAGACTTTTATATTATAGGACAGGAAGGATAAAGGGCCTCATTGAATGAAAATAGTTTAAAATGATAAGATACAGGACAAAAAAAAAAGACATAAAGATACAAACTATGAAACAAAACCAATTTTCTTACCTGTTCTGTTGTATCAGAAGAAAATACCTTTCAATGACAGAGAAGATAAAGGGTTTACTACCTGCTATGGTCATTATGTCCACAGCCATACAACCCTTGTCAGTTCTCTGAAGCTAAGCAGGGTTGCGTCTAGTTAGTACTTGGATGGGAGACTGCCTGGGAATACTGCATGCCGTAGGCTTGGGAGAAGAACTCTGCAGCCCACTCCAGAAATAATCAGGCATCAAAAACCCTATGAATAGCAGAGAAACACTGACACAGTGCCAGGTAGGGCACAGTGTCTGGTAGTGTTTTGTTCTATTGTCCATGGGGTCACTATGAGTCTGATCCAACTCAATGGCACCTAACAGCAACAGCAACAACAACAACAACAACATGGTCATTATACTAAAAATAATTATTCTGGGAAGCCTGTGCTGTTGTTAGGTGCCCCCGAGTCAGTGTACAACAGTGGAAACCAGCGTACAACAGTGGAAACAGTATGGTTAGTGCTGCTCTGCTATTCATAGGGTTTCCAATGGCTGGTTGTTTTTTTGTGGGGGGAGTTGGTTGTCAGCCCCTCCTCCCAAGCATGCAGCATCTAGTGTGTCCGGCGGCCTCCCATCCAAGTACCAACCAGGCCCAACCCTGCTTAGCTTCTGAGATCTGACGGGATTGGATGCCACAGTGGTATGGCTACAGGCGGAAACCCTATATGTGAATGATACTAACAGACTGAAAATAAATTATACAGTTGAATTGACAAGTAGTAAATCCTTCAGTGTTACCAGCAAAAATAAAAATATTTTGATGGATAGCCTTAACTTTTCATATCATATACCTTTTTATGACTTTTAGAGGTAAGATGGTTGTTACTGGAGCAATTTATCTGACTTGATAAGCCATGTCATTTTTCCCCAATTAGGATACTGAGATAATCCTGACAATGCCAATTTAGGCACATCATTGGAGATTTATAAAATATCCTCATGTTTTGGAAATTGGTCCATAGTCTTTATGTGAGAAATAAGTACATATTTTTGACTACTAATTTTTATAGGAGATATATACACTCTTTTCACAAGAAAAAATCTTAATGGATATTCAAGATACAAGAAAATAATTTCATAGCATGCTTTTCTTTATGTGCTCCTTTTTTCTTTTGTGCAATACTAAGGGTTCAAACCCAGGGCCTTGTGCATGCTAGACATGTGCTCTATCACTAAGCTGTACCCTCATTCCCTTTTTTATTTTTTATTTTGAAACAGTGTCTCATTAAGTTGCCCAGGCTGCCTCTGGCCTCGAATTAATGATCAATTATGATCCTTCTGCCTTTGTCTCCCAAGTTGCTGGGATTACAGGTGTGTGTCACAGCACCTGGCTTTGAGTCTAAATTTTAATTGCATTGAAATGTTAAAATTCAGATTTTAGATTTCTTGCTATCATTTAGAGAGCTATGATAATTAGAATTCATGCACTACTAAAAGCAAACCTTCAGCCCACTGGCCTCAAGGCAAAATATAATGTTTGGAGACTATCATTAACTAATGGTAAACCTGCAGAGTTTAACTGCATTTTCCCCTTATCTTTAAACTTTATTACTGTATTTTTCTTCAGGATAAAAAAAAAATATGGGTCAATTTTCACTGAAGTGGGCTGGATGTGTGTGACACCTTTCATCAGTGTCAAAAGGAATTGTGCACATCATCCCTGGACAACAGGATGAAAACCTGTCTCTGGACACTAGGCATATCAGCTGTACACACAAGATAAGTGTAAAGTTGAAAAGAGAATTACATTTAGTAATTTATCCAAGGCAGGATATTTTAACAAATCGAAGCTTGCATAAAAATGTTCATGAAATTATTTACTTCTTAAGAAAACTAATATTACCATTTTTAAATTGAATTCATGTATCATCATAAATATACTGCTCTCCAAAGACTGCTAATGCACAACGTTTTAAGCGGTCCATCTTATTCTAATAAAAAAGATAACAAAATCAATAAAAGACCATTCTTTATCACTTACTTAGAATGAATTTTTATTTGTTCAAGGTCAAATAGATTGGCTATTTCTTTGTATTTTGATATTGGTTTAAGCCTTGAATGACAAAGATTTCTGTTTCATGACTTACATATAAATCAACCTCACTGAATTTTTGCAAAAATTAAGCAGCATGTTTAAGAAGGAAAATATTAACTGGTGAGTCATGCTGCTGGTGCTGATTTGTGCTTTACTTAAAATAGTTTCAACATATTCCATCTAAACATGGGTTTTGCTAACATTCACCTAGAAAGACTGGAGAGGCTCATAGTAAATAACAAGCATTTTGTTATATTGAAGCCTTGGTTAATAAAATATGCATGATTCTGACAATGTTGGCCTCAGTAACTTAAGAACGTAATATAAGCCTGTTTGTATCTTTGCATATTTGGTAACTACATTTTTTTATAGTTGAATTTATTTTTAACGGATACATGAAACATAAAAATATACATATTAAAGGACAACATATAGTTCATTAAATATGTGCATTGTATAATGTTTAACTCAAGTAAAGCATATCTGTCTTTTCAAACACTTTCCATTTGCTTATAATAAAACATTCACAATGCTTTCTTTCAGCTTTTTGAATTGTACAGTATATCATTATTGTCACACAGTCACCCTACTGTGTAATAGCACACCACAACTTCTATTTTTATCTAACTACAACTTAGTACCCATTGATCAACCTTTCTCCCTCCACCCTAACTCTTTCTACCTACTGGTAACTGCCATTTTACTTCCAACTTCTGTGAGATCAGCTTTTTTAGATTCCAAACATGAGTTCAGATGATATTTGTTTTTCTGTGCCTCATTTATCTTACTTAATGTAATGATCTCCACTTCTATCCATATTCTTACAAATGACAGTATTTTATTACTTTTATGGCTGAATAGTATTCCATTGTTATATGTATCACATTTTCTTTACCTATACATTAGTTGATAGATATTTACCTTGTTTCCATTTCTTAGCTATTAATAGTGATGCAAAGCCAGATGTGCTGGTGCATGCCTGTAATTCCAGCACGTGGGAGGCTGAGGCAGGAAGATCAGGAGTTTAAGGCCAGTTTGTACTATATAGTGCATTCAAGTAAAGCATGGACCACAGAGTGAGATTCTATCTCAAGTTAAAAAAAAAAAAAAAAGCAAACAAAAAGAAGTGTAGGGCATAGGAAGTATCTCACCCTACATACCAGAAGCTTCTGGGTTGGGGTCAGCTTTCGAAAACTGAGATGATCATTTTACTTCAACCATTGAATTGTGCTGCAATGAACAGGGACATACAGATATCTCTTAGACATCCTGATCTCATTACCTTTGAATATAGACCCTGGAGTAGTATTGCTAGATTGTATGACAGTTCTATTTTTAATTTCTTGAGGAAATTATGTGCTGTTTTCCATAATGGCTATACTAATTGCATTCCCATCAACAATTTGCAAAGCTTCCTTTTTCTCCACATGCTTGCCAGGACTTATTACCAGTAGTCTTTTTGAAAATTGTCAGTCTTACTGGGTGAGGTGTTAACTCATTGTAGTTTTGATTTATATTTCTTTAATGATTAATGGTGTAGGACATTTTTTTCATATACCTATTAGCCATTTATATTTCTTCTTTTAGGAAATGTCTATTAGGGTCTATTGCCCATTAAAAAATCTGGTTTTAGACTTTTGCTATTGTGTTTCTGGGGTTCTTTATACTGAACATAAACCCATTATCAGATATATAGTTTGGGCATATTTTCTCCCATTCTATGGGTTGCCCCTTCACCTGTGATTTTTTTCATTCACTGTGCAGAAACTTTTTAATAACTTGTCTTTTTTTTGTCCTTTTGAGGACTATTTCTTAAATTCTTTGTCCATACTAATAACTCTCACTAGGTTTTCTTCCAGTAGCTTGATAATTTCATATACTACCTTTAAGTCTTTAATCCATGTTTGAGATGAATTTTATGGACTTAGAGAAATAGGGATCTAGTTTTATCCTTCTGCATGTGGATATCCAATTTTCTGAGTACCATTTATTGAAAAAACTGTCCATTCTTCAGTATCTATTCTTAACACCTCAGTAAAAATATGTTGGATATAGATGCATGTGTTTACATGTAGTCTCTCAATTCTGTTCCATTATTCTTGTGTCTGTTTTCATGCCAATACCATGCTATTATGAGACAAAAAAACTTTGTAGTATATTTTGAAGTGCTACTTAGTTCTTTTTGCTCAAGATGGATTTGGATACTTAGTCTTTTTTTGTGGTTCCTTATACATTCTAGGATTTTTTTCTAGTTCTTAGAGGAGTCTCCTTGGTATTTTGATAGGGATTACATTGAATCTGTAAATTTCTTTGGATAGTATAGATGTTTTAATAATATTAATTCTTTAAATTAATGAACATGGGAGTGTTTCATTTTTGTCTTCAGTTTTTTAAATCAATGTTTTATAATTTTCATTCTAATCTTTCTCCTTTTCGGTTAATTTATGTATAGGTATTTTAATTAGTTTTTTCTAGATATTTTAAATGGTATTGCTTTTTTATTTCTATTTAAGAGAATGTGCTATTGATGTAGAGCAATGCTACTGATCTTTGTATGTTGATTTTGTATCTTCTAACTTCACTGAGTATATTTATTAGTTATACCAATTTTTTTATATAGTCTTTGGGATTTTCTACATGTAAGATCATGTCATCTGCAAAGAATAGTAGTTTGTATTGCCTTTTATTTCTTTCTCCTACCTGATTACTCTGACTAGGACTTGCAGAACTATGATGAATAAAAGTGAAATTGGCAACCTTGCATTGTTTCAAATCTTAGAAATCTTTTACTTTTTCCACCTTGTGTATAACTTTAGATGTTTGCTTATTGTAAATGAACATTTTTATGTTGAGGTAAAATCATTCTATAACTAGTGTGTTTAGTATTTTTACCATTAATCTTGCTGAATTTTTGGAAAGGCTTCTCTGCATCTATTTAGATGAATGTATGGTATTTGTCTGTCATTTTTTTGATGTCCTGTAACCTATTTATTGATTTGCATATTCTGGATGATCATTGCATCCTTGGACTGAATCTCATTTGATCCTTGTAAATAATCTTCACAATGTTCTTTGATCTTCATCAATAAATGTTTCAAATTCTCTTTGCTCTCTGCAAGAAAAATTGTGTCATCTGCACAATACAGGTTGTTAATGAGTCCAGCATCTGGATTATTTGCTCAACATAGAGATTGAAGATGTATGGAAAAAGGATACAGCTTTGACACACCTTTTATGACTTTAAAACAAGTGCTATTTCCTTGTTCTCTTTGAACAACTGCCTCTTGGTCCATGTACAGTTTCCTCATGAGTAGAATTAAGTGCTCTAGTGTTCCCATTCTTGACAATATTATCTATACTTTGTTATGATCAACACAGTTAAATGCTATTTCATAGTCAATGAAACGTAGATGTTTTTCAGGTATTATCTTGTTTTATCTCATATCTATCTGACGTTAGCCACGATCTCTCTGGTTCCACACTCTCTTCTGAATCCAGCTTCACTTTCCTGCAGTTTATTGTCAGTATACTGCAGCATTTGCTTTTGAATGATCTTTAGCAAAATTTTACTTGCATGTGACATTAATGATAACATTAGATAATTTCTGCCTTCCTTTGGATCCCCTTTCTTGGGAATAGGCACAAATATGTGTCTCTGCTTGTCAACTGGCCAGGTAGCTGTTTTCCAAATCTTTTAGCATGAACAAGTGAGCACTTCCAGTGCTGCATCTATTTGTTGAAACATCTCTATTGATATTCCATCAGTTCCTGGAGCCTTGTATTTCTCCAGTGACTTCAAGTCAGCTTCCACTTTTTCCTTCAGTACCATTAGTTCTCAATCATCTGCAACTTCTTGAAATGGTTGATGTCTACCAATTTTTTTTTTTGGTATGATGATACTATGTATTCCTTCCTTCCTTTTATTTTTTTTTTGATGTTTCCTGTGTTGCTTAAATATATTCCCTGTAGAATCCTTCATTATTACCACTCGAGGCTGGAAATTTTTCTTCAATTCTTTAAATTTGAGAAAAATGCAGCATGTTATTCCCTTTTTGTTTTCTATCTCTAGCTCTTTGTACATGTCATTATAATGTTTGATTTTGTCATCTCAAGCTGCCCTTTGAATCTTCTGTTTATTTAACTCCAGTCATGTCTTTCTTTTACTTTAGCTACTCAATGTTTAAGGGCAAGTTTAAAAGTCTTTTCTTTTTTTAATGTCTTTTAGTAGCCTTTTGCTTTCTTCATGAATGATATCTTTGATGTCATCCCACAACTTGCCTGGTCTTCGATCGTTCATGTCTAACACATCAAATCTGTTCTTGAGATGATTTCAAGTAGGGTATACTAAAGGTCATACCTTGGCTTTCATATATTTGTGCTATCTTTATTCAGTTTCAGTTTGAACCTGAATATGAGCAGTTGATGGTTTGATCCACAATCAGCACCTGCTCTTGTTTTGACTTCTGAACATTGGAAGAATAGGTGAAGATAACCCAAATAAGTATCAGAGTTTATCTACCTACTAGCCATAAGGCTCCATAAATTTTGTGTGTTGATGAAAGTGTTGCTAGAAGTGATGTAAAGGATGCATAATGGAAAAAGCCAATGCTGTATTACTCTATACCCCATCATTTACTAAAAAAGTGGAGAAAATATTTTCCATTGTCTCGTTCCACAAATATAGTCAATTTGGTTTCTGTATGTTCCATCTGGTGAATTCCATGTGTATAGTCACCATTTGTGTTGGTGAAAAAGTATATTTGCAAGGAAAAAGTTGTTGGTCTGACAAAATTCTATCATGTGATCTCCAGCATCATTTCTGTTACAAAGGCCATATTTTGCAATTACTAAGCCTCCTTCTTTGTTTCCAACTTTTGCATTCCAATCACCAGTAATTATCAATACATCTTAATTGTATGTTCTATCAATTTCAGACTGTAGAACCTGGTAAAAATCTTCCTTTTCTTGATTTATGGCATTAATGGTTGGTCCATAAATTTGAATAATAGTCTTATTAACTGGCCTTCTTCTTAGGCATATGGAAATTATTCTATCATTGACAACATTGTACTTCAGGACAGATCTTGAAATGTCTTTTTTGATGATGAATACAAACCCCATTTCTCTTTAATCCGTCATTCCCAGAGTAGTAGACCATATGAGTATATGATTCAAAATGGCACACTGATGCCTGGAATGTCAATGTTTATGTGCTACATTTCACTTTTGACAATTTCTAGTTTTTTTTTTATTCATGCTATATTCATTCCACATTCTAATTATTAATGGATGTTTACAGTTGTTTCTTCTCATTTTGATTCTAAAGTCATCTCCTTTGAGTAATATTTGTAAAGCCTTAGACCTGGGTTAACACTTTAGGACCAGGAAACTGCCTGGATGGAAGTAGCAAAGAGAAAACAAACAAGGAGATAGGACACCAAAAGGCTGGTGACTTGCTGTGATTGTAAAAATTTTATTTGATGGTCTTTGAAACAGAGCCTATTTTTTAATGGATGGTATTCAGTGTTGACAAAGCAAATGCTTGTTCAGGAATAGAACAGTGTAGATAGTATAGGAATAGATGGTATCATAGTGGATCTATGTTAACAAAGTAGTGTGATAAAAACTTATAATTTTCTCTAAAATGAAAAGCTCTGATTTGCATAATAGAAAATGTGAAAACAAAATCACAATAGTAAGGATAACTAATCAACATAATTTGGGAAACAAATCATAAAGTGTTGAAAATGTACCTTGAGTTCCAGAGACAGAAGAATTCAAAATATTTACACTTATTCTAGGAAGAAGATAGACAGAATTATTACTAATGTCATCTACTCCTCAGTTTTTAAATAGTAAATAATCTCTCATAGGAAAATAAATTTATACTAAAGTCATCTATCTATTTTTAAAAACCAAATATACTTAGTTTTCAATTATAAGAAGCTCAGCCAATCTTCACTTAGTCTATTCCAATATTTAGTGAAGTCTTGAGATTTTTTTCTCATGATTTGATGATGTTTCTTAACACATCAATGTCTCTCCAACTTTCATACCATTTATTGATTATTTTTCCTTAGTTTCTTCCCTCTAAACCATGTAAGAATGGCTCTTTCATCACTATTTTAATCTTTTGGTTTATTATGGTGTATAACCAACAGAAGGGGTAGAGATATGTGTCTGAATAATGATGTAAGTATTCCTATAAGATGGTTATGTTTATGTTTTGAATGCATGTAACATAATCAGGAATTGGTAAAGCAGAAGAGGTAATAGAATATTCAGAGTCTAAGTTTATGTACATGATAAAGAGCTTAGAAGAAGGGAATCAGATACTTTTGAAGAATTGCTGATTGAAAATCTTTGGGGTAAGTGTAAGGTGTAAAAGAATTCATAAATAAATGAAACAAATGCTGAAAGTTTTAAATTCTATAAAAATAGAAGCTCTGATTTCTTTTAAAATTATTAATGGTTATCAATTCTCTCCACAGAATGGAGCTCCACTTTATATTGTGTTAAATCTTAGTCCTTAAATCTCCACCCGCTCGTTTTTGTATTTCTCTTTGGTACTATTCATTCAACATTTAACAAATAAAATTACTTAGTATCTGTTGAGTGCCAGAGGTCATTCAAAACACTTAATAGTCACTACAATTAAAGTTCTTGCATTTGTTGACTAGATTCTAGACAAAACTGAAAAAAAAATTATAACCCAAATAAACAAACAAAATTATGATAAATGTCATAAGTAAAACAAGTAGAGTCTTAAGTTTAGAATACTAAGAGGAAGATTATTTCTCATAAGACTGTTACAAAAGGTTTTTAATGGAAGATATTATTTGTGGTTAAGACCTGAAGGAAATGGAAGTAGCTACGCAATATCAGGCAAGAGACTGTTCAGGCAAGGAAAGAGCTTACAAATGGACATGAGACATCAATACCTTCTTTGGGATGTGTTCAAGGGGCTGAATGAAATCCAGTGTGTTAGGAGTAGAGTGAACAAAGTCAAGAGTAGCATGAGTTTGGCTAATATGGTCAGAGGCCTCATTTTGCTGAGTTTGTAGCTCATTGTTGTTGTTGTTAGGTGCCGTCGAGTCGGTATCTGACTCATAGCGACCCTCATAGGGTTTTCAATGGCTGAGTGCTTCGGGATTGCCTTGGGAGTGGATTGCCAGGTCCTTCTCCCATTTTTTGCGGTGCTGGGAATTGAACTCAGGGCCTCAGAGACTTCAGTGCAGCGCTCTACCCACTGAGCTAAATTCCAGCACCATAGTAAGGATTTAATAGCATAAACAGTCATCAGAGAATTTAAAACTAAAATGACACATGATCAAATTTACTTGTCCAATGTAAGTATACCTTATAAGTACCAATGTGTCTTGTAAATACCAACAGAAAGTATTTGTGCTTGACCAGAAAAAAATGATTATATCTTTAGGCTAGACAATTGAAAGTGGAAATATAGAAAAGTGAACAGATTTGAGATATATTTTGGAAGTAAAGTTGCTAAGATTTACTAATGCTTCGATACAATTTTTTAGAGAAAAAGTTGCAGAAATATTCTATATTTTATCTAGTTTGAAGTAAAGAATAATGTTTTCTAAGATAAGGAAGATGTATGTTGGAGGAAGAGGGAGACTGAATCTCTCTGTTGTCTTTTCTTCTTTTTTGGACTTAAATGTGGCTTACTTATATAGTGCTTTCTTTTGTAACAATTTAGTAGGTAGATGTCTTTCTTTGCATGTTTCAGCTTATCAGTGATCATCTGAAAATAATGCTTCTATGATATGACATAGTGCTTCAACTATGGCTGTGATCAGAAAATGAATATGGTAAAACTGAGTTCCCTCATTCTAGATAAAATGCTAACACTGCCTCTGAACATAATGATTACCTATATAATTTACTCTTAGATTAAATATTTTTGTCTTTTATCACTCATGTTTTAAATAATATTATGTTTCAAGCAATTTAATACATTTTTCCCAGCTGAAAAATTGGTTCCCATTTAACTTCATCTATTTAATTTGACCCAGTGCCCTAGTCTGTTGACTAGACAGATGTATATTTTAGGTCTGTTTGGTGTTATGTGATTTTATCCCTTTACTATCTCATCTGAAAGTATGATAATCATTTTGTTTATATTTTGATTCAAATCATGCATATGAATATTAATCAAGATTGGACTGAGATCCATTTAACATGACATTTGAGATCTCTCTTCGGGGTGGCATCATTTTATTAATACTTTCTCCTTTCCATGTGGTCACTCAGTCTTTCTAGTCTGTACCTAATCATATTGTCATTTTGTAAGTAGTAAAAGATATTATCGAGCATATTGCTGAATGCAAGTTTAGTATACCCTGGATATTTGAACCTGTATTAAATTTCACCTTATCAAAAACAAAATTATATATAACTAGTTTGTTGACAATGTACAATCTTGGTCAAATATTACCAATGTCCTTAAAATATTTTCTAAGATATTGAGGTTTAGTGTTAAGTTTAGGGTGTTATAGAATATACTTTTTTGCTATTGAAAGCAAGATCTTTATTAGATCATTCTCAGTCTTTTGGTAACTTTTCTGCCTCTATTATCTCAAAGATCAGTCAATAAGGGGCCACCTCCTTTATTTTTCTTCTTAAATTATATAATGAGAAAATTCTATTTTCCTTACCTTGGTAGTTTTTGAAATCTTTAATTTATTTAGACATTTAGATTATCTGATCATTTTCCTGTGGATTTATTCTTCTCCTACATATTATTATCAGGAATTTCTCTTTTATAAAATCAAGGAAAGAAAAATTATTTTAAATGATACAAACTGACAGGTAGATACATGAAAAAGATAAATGGGAGAACTAAAGGAAAAGCTATTTCAGAAAGGAACTTTCTACTACCTATTTAATTTATGGTCTTTTAAATTTTGTGATTCTATAGATCAGCATTATTTGTGATAGAGTTTAGATATCTTGGATTTGACAGACATACTTTTTTGTTTCCTTATACTTTTCGTGGATTGTAAAGAAATAAATAGTGATGGAAACAGGTATGTTGAGAACACTCATTTTCTCATGGGTATTATACAAATTTGATATCTAGATAAAAAGCAAGATCCATTTTTATAGTTCAAATGGAATTTGAGATGATTTTTAATAAGGCAAATTACTTTGTTGGGAAGGAGAGACAGAGATTGTTAAAATAGGGCAGAATTCATAGAATTAAGGAAGATACAAGAATGATATACAATATGTTGAAGATGATTTATAGATGAATTTGAGTTTGGAAAAGCATTTTAGCTGATTGTTACAGATTTTTGAAAAATAATGTGCAATACTATTTCTGTCATATTTACTTAATAAAAAGAATTATATTTAGCCATGTGTGGTGGTGCACACCTGTAATCCCAGCACATGTGAGGCTGAGACAGGAGGTTTGACACAAGCTCAAGGCCAGCCTGGGCACTACATACTGAGTTCCAGGCCAGCCTGGAGTACACAGTTGTTGTTGTTAGGTGCCGTCGAGTCGTGTCCGACTCATAGCGACCCTCATAGGGTTTTCAATGGCAGATTATTTCGGGATTGCCTTGGGAGTGGGTTGCCAGGTCCTTCTCCCATTTTTTGCGGTGCTGGGAATCGAACTCAGGACCTCAGAGACTGCAGCGCAGCACTCTACCAACTAAGCTAAATCCCAGCCCGGGGTACACAGTAAGACTATTTTTTTTAAATGTTGGTTTTTACCAGTCAACGCATTGGAAAATATCACCTTGAAATTTCATGGACAAAAAGTCTAAATACTGAATTAAATATATCTGTATTTTATGATATAGTAATTTCAGTAGAAAATTGCAAATATGAGAGACTAGTACACATATTCAAGTATGTTTTTTTTAATTGTATAATAAAGAAAATTTGAATAAGTAGACAAGTCAAAGTAGTGGTGGAAATGTGAGGATGAATTCTCTATTTCAAAATTCTATGAGCTATGACACATCACAGAGACTTTATCTGACCTCTTTTTGGATGAAGGTGATGCCATTCTCCAAAACTAGAAATAAGTACTAATTGATTTGGAGGAAAGATATGACTTAAGTTTTCTTGACTAAAATGATTGTGATATTTTCCAAGGTGAAAGAGTACAGCTCAGGATTAATTTGAGTATTAAATAAATTAATATCTATAAAGAGCTTAAAATAATGGCAAATAAGTACTATGTCAGTTTTCCTTAAAAAATCTTCAGAAGTAAACATCTCAGAAAGATCTATCTGAAATAAATATTTGTAAGTCTTGAGAATTTAGATCAGTATTTTTCATCAAAGAAACTATAATACCCTGGAAAATTTCAATATACAAACGTAAATCTGTTTCTAAGGTTTTGATTGTCTCCCTATGGCAGACTACCAGTTGCCCCCCAATTTTTTTATCTTTTGGAAGCAGTCCCCCAGTTTAATTCCAGCACTTCTCTTTTTATTCCTAGCAAAATGGCTACATTTTGCCAGCCATGCTGGCACATACCTATAATCCCATCGAATAAGGAGACAGAGGCAGGAGGATCACAAGTTTGAGGCCAGAGGCAGCCAGTATAACTTAGCAAGACTGTCTCAAAATAAAAAGTAAAAAATCAGCTGGGTGAAGCTTAGTGGCAGAGTGCTTGCAAAGCATGCATGAGGCCCTGGGATTGACCTTCCAGTACTGAAAATAAAATTTTAAAAAGGCTATATTTCTTACCTATTCTTTTGTAACTATGGATGGCCAATCAGATCTTGTTGTTGTTAGGTGCTGGGGAGTTGGTGTCTGACTCACAGCAACCCTACATACAGTAGGCAAAACAGTATTATTAGTGCTTCTCTGCTATCCGTAGGGGCTTCAATGGCTGGTTGCTTTTTGGAAGTGTGTTGCTGGGTCCTTCTGCCAAGCCTACAGCACCTGGTGTTCCCAGGCAGTCTCCCATCCAAGTACTAACCAGGCCCAACCCTGCTTAGCTTCTGAGGTCTGATGGGATCGAATACCACAGTGGTAAGGCTGCAGGAGAAATCACATCTTAGCAGAAGTTATTAGAGTAACCTCTAGAAAAGCTCTTAAGGCACATGAAATGTCCTTTTGTGTTTTTCCCTTCCTCCATCTTCCTGCTTGAGATGTAGACATGGTGACTGGAGCTCTAATAGCTCTCTTGACTCATGAGAAAATATTTAGGATAAAAATCATGCAGATACAGGGCAATAGAAATGATAAGGGAATTTTGAAAGAACTTGAATCTGATAATTTGGTAAAACCTCTGTAACAGTCATGAACAAACTGTGAAGAGAAAAAGGGTTAACATGTTGTTAAAACATTACCCATACAGACATTATGCAGTTTATATTTGGCATTGCCCTCCTTCCCCATGTAATTCCTCTTCAACATTCTACTTATTATTCTTCCTACAAATATCTGATCCTTTGTACATAAAAGACTTATAATTATCGTGTTCCCATTTCTCCCTTCCTTTCTTCTTATGCTTCTATCCCTTCTTTATCCTCCTTACTTTACTGCCCTTTAGTGTTATGTGAAATAATTTTGTCCCTCATCTTTTGACTCTTAACCTTCCTTCAGGCTTTCTGCCCAATACTGTCTTCTCTTATGGCTCTTCCTGACATGTCTCCTATTCTTTCTATCTCCTTTCTACCATTGTCCAAAGGATATCATTAACAGTTAACAGAAGGATGACCCATCAAAGTCATAAATAATGGAGCTCATTTTATATTTTCTTGAATGAGCTTATCTTACAGATTTATGTTGTCCCTGTCTTTCATAGAAGAATTATAAAGATATTTTTGTAAACTCATTGAAAGGTCTTGTCAATTTTCTCTATTAATTCTTAAGTATTCAAATTTTATCTTTTTAAAAAGCTATGGTAGTATCCTTATCCTTGTTGATGTTCTCTTCTTTGCATGTTACCTGGTCATATTCTTCCATATTCTTTTTTAAACTAAAATCAACCATATTACTGTATGATGCATGTGAGAGCTCTTCGATCACTCTAAAACATATAAGATGCTATCAATGATTTTGTTTTATTTTCACAGAGTATATATTCTCCTGTTGATTTAAATAAGCTTAGGGAACATAGAAAACATGTTTCTCCTCTTTTATATGAATTAGAAACAAAAGATGCTGGCAGAAAATCAAGAAAATCAAGACATGTCATTCAAAAAGGTGAGTTATATAATTTTCTGATTATATTTAAGAATTCATTTTGGTGATAACTAAATAAGACAATTAGAAATTGGTTGTGTTGGCCAGGTGCTGTGGCACACACCTGTAATCCCAGCGACTGGGGAGGCAGAGGCAGGAAGACTGAAAGTTTGAGACCAGAGGTAGTCTGCATAATATAGTGAGACCCTGTCTCAAAAAGTAAAAAATTGGGCTGGGGGTGCAGATTAATGGTACAACACTTGCAAAACATGCAAGCTCAAGGCCCTGGGTTCAACCCCCAGTACTGCAAAACAAAACACAACAAAGAAATTGGTTGTGTTGATTTTGAAATTTAAATATAAGACTTTGAACCTGTGCTGAGACTTTAAATAAAATATCCATATCTCATTAATATTTGAAATGTATATATTATATATGTATGTGTGTATATGTGTATATATACATATATACATATATATATACACACACATATATATATACATACACACACACACACACACACACACACACATACACACACACATACACACACAGAATGTTGTTTTGTGGCTACCAGGGACTTGACTTTGAGTAGAACTTTAGAAATAGAAGCATTTGGTATTAGCATGATTTATATTGAACTGATAGTTTTGTTTATTGTATGGCTATTTTAACATTATACCTCCTTCAGGAAATCTGTGAAATATCAGATTAATTCAATATTATCTTATTTAAAAGTGATTAAATTTCTTTCAACTTTAAATATAGTGACATATAAATGCATATTATTGTTAAAAAGTTTGCTTAATCAGTATGCACTTGGTTTTTTAATAGATTTTTTTCTGATAACTTTGGTATGAGAAGGTAAGCATTCTTTACTCTGTCCCTGTCTTTCATAGAAGAATTATAAAGATATTTTTGTAAACTCTTTGAAAGGTCTTGTCAATTTTCTCTATTAATTCTTAAGTGTTCAAATTTTATCTTTTTAAAAAGCTATGGTAGTGTCCTTATCCTTGTTGATGTTCTCTTCTTTGCATGTTACCTGGTCATATTCTTCCAGATACTCCTTTATAAATGACTTTGTTATATTATCAATTCTCTATCACGTTTGTGTATTTTATTTCATAAAGCTTCATATCTTTTATTTAAATGATATCTTATGCAAATTTTAAGACCTAAACTGATTAACTAAAATAGAAATGAAAGGAAAAATGATGGTTCAATGCCCCATACCTCCTTACTCAATCCTTTTACTACTCCAAGACAATTTGATACAATAATTTTAACTGGCTCTTCTGCTATGTAATTTTATATTTTCAAATTTTATGTTTAATTTATTTTCAAATTTAGACATTATCTGTAAATTACTACTTTACAAAAGATGGAGATTTAATTTTCTTATAAATCTTCCCTAACACATACATTTATGTATGCCTTCTTTTATTCTCCCCAAAGAATTATATCATCAGTATTTGGAGGTTAATTAATATTTAATATTTTAATATCATGACTATGTTAACATTGCTCAAGCTGAGGCACACATTAAAGTAAGAATATATTTTATTTCCTATGCTATATTTTGTTGAAAACTTCTTTGAAAAGCTAAATCAAACCACTGCTAAGTTCAAAAACACTTTTTTTAGAAAAAAAAAGATAATCCTACTGGAGCCCATCATTTTACTATTTTAATTTTATTATTTTACTTGCTCTAATAGTTATTGTCTTAGCACTTTCCTTCAACTGTGAGTATATGAATTCATCTGTCTCTCTGCTGTTTTAGAACTCTTGCTCCCAGGATTCTGTTAACTTGTTCTTTCTTGGTTTATTTTCTTATATTAATGGAGTGCCTTCTCCATTAGATTACTGAGAAATTATGTATAGGACATAAAACTTTTAAAACTTGAAACCTAAAACATCTCCATATGCCATATTAATATTTGGTTGGTGAACATGAATAAATGCAGAACTTTTTTCAATTTCTCTTTAGAATTCATTGTCTCCTTGATACTAGTGCTATCTTTGGCTCTCTTTGCCAATTAGTTCTTGATCTCATATATATGAACTTCTGTTTGCTGTTGTTTTCCCCCTCTTGCAGTGATTTATCTCAGAGGATTTTTTTTTTTTTGATTTGTCAAATTTTCTTTCTACTCAATTTATTGTCCCTTTTACATCTGAATTTTTTCCCCTCAGTTCTGGATATTTTTCTTACATTATTTTTTTGTTGACCATACATAACATGTTCTACAGTTGTGCTGCCCTGATGTTCAATCTTGTCAGATCTTGGATGGTAAGCAGAGTCGGACCTGGTTAGTACTTGGATGGGAGACCACCTGGGAATATAGGGTGATGTAGGCTTAAAATAAGGACCTGGCAGCCCACTTCTGAAATAATGAGCACCAAAAAAAAACTGTGAATGGCAGAAAATCATTGACAAGAGTGCTGGTCATGGCACAGTGTTGGGTAGTATTTCATTGTATTGTACACAGGGTCCCTATGAGTCAGACCCAACTAGATGGCACCTAACAACAAGAATGATAATACATAATATAAACTTTTATCATTTTAACCATCTTAATCACTACAGTTGTGTTAAGTACATTCACATTGTTGTGAAATCATCACAGTCACCCATCTCAAGAATGTTTTTCATCTTCTTCACCTAAAGGTCTGTATCCACTAAGCCCTGACTCTCAACTTTCCTTGAGCCTCAGCTCCTGGCAACTACTATTCGACTTTTTGGCTCAAGAATTTGATTGCTCTAGGTATCTCATATATGTGGGAGCTTGTGTGATTGATTTATTTTACCCTGCAACATGTCTTCAGTGTTCATCTATGCTCTAAGATGTATCAAATTTTCCTTCGTTTTCAAAACTGAATTATGTTTCGCTGTGTTTATATATTACATTTTGCATATCTATTCATTGATGATGTTTGGGTTGCTTCCATGTTTTAACTATTAGGAATAATACTGCTATGAACATGTGTATAAAAATTTCGCTTTGACACTTGGCTTCCAATTTTTTTTAATTGTTTTGTGTATATACCTAGAGATAGAATTCCTGAATAATAGGATACTTTTATTTGTTGGTTGGTTTGTATATTTTTGAGATTGAGTCTTAGTATGTTGCCCAGACTGGTCTCTTAACTCCTGGGCTTAAATGATCCTTCATTCAGCTTTCCAAGTAGCTGGGACTGCAGGCACATGCCACTACAACCACCTCTGATAATTCTAGTTTTGATTCTTTGAGGAACTTCCATACTGTTTCTACAGCAGCAATACTATTTTACATTTCTACCAACAGTGCACAATGCTAACAATAGTTCTATATCCTAGTTAACACAAAGTTTTATTATTTTTTATGTTATTTGTTTTTAATAATAATTGTTCTAGTACGTATAAGATGATATTTCATTGTGGCTTTATTTTACATTTCCCTAATGATTAGTGATTATGAGCATCTTTTTCCTTTCATGTACCTACTTGGCTACTTTTACACATTTTTTGGAGAAAAATCTATTCAAGTCCTTTGAACACATCTTAATTTGGCTGCTTTTTTCATGTCATTAAATACAGGAATTCTTTATTTATTTTGAATATCAGACTATTATCAAATAAATTATTAGCAAATCTCTTCTCCCATTCTTTGGATTGCTTTTTCATTTGGTTGATATTGTCCTAGATATACAATTTGTTTTTTATTTTAAGTCCAACTGATTTATTTTTTCTTTCATTGTCTGAGGTTAGAAATCACTCACTCAAGAAATCACCGAAAATCCCAACATCATAACACTTTTCCATCACCTTTTTAAAATGACTTTTGCTTTTTTTGCTCTTATATTTAGTCATTTGATTCATTTTGGGTTAATTTTTTTTGTACATAATGTAGAGTAAAAGTCCAAATTTATAGGTGGTGGATTGATAATTCCTGCCTTGAGGCCCCAGAAAATCAGGAAAGCTTAAATAGTGGGTCAAACTTTATACTGAATAGATAGAAATCACATGATCATATGTGTTGATGAGAAGGCCTTTGACAAAGTGTAACATCCTTTCATGATAAAAGCCCTGGAGAAGAAGGGCATAAAAGAGAAAAACCTCAACATCACAAATAGCATCTATGACCAACTGTCAGCCAATATCATATTAAATGGGGAAAAATTGAAACCATTCCCTATAATATCAGGAGTAAAACAAGGATATGCACTCTCTTCTCTCTTATTCAATATTGTGATCAAAGACCTAGCAAGAGCAATCAGATAAGAGAAAGAAATCAAAGGAATACAGATACGCAAAGAAGAGGTCAAACTGTCCTTATTTATGGACAACATGATCTTTATCTAAGGAACCCCAAAAATTTCTCCAGAAAGCTCTTAGCACTAATTAACTCCTTCAGCAAAGTAGCTGGATACAAATTTAACACTAAAATATCAGCCTTTCTTTTCACCAATAGTGAACAGGAAGAGAAGGAAATCAAGGCAACGATCTCTTTCACAATAGATCACCAAAAAATTAAATATTTAAGAACTAATCTAACCAAAGACCCTGAAGATCTCTATAAAGAAAACTTCAAAGCTTTAAAGAAACAAATTGCAGAGACACTGGAAGATGGAATTACCTCCCTTGCTCATGGATTAGAAGAATCAATATTGTAAAAATAGTGATACTACCAAAAACAATTTATAGATTTAGTGCAATTCCCATTAAAGTCCCATTGACGGACTTTGCAGAAATAGAAAGAAATAATCCAAAAATTCATATGGAAACACAAAAGACCATGTATAGCTAAAACAATCTTAAGCTACCAAACTAGTGCAAGTGGGATCACAATACTGACTTTATACTCTAGGGACATAGTAGCAAAATCATCTGGGTACTGGCACAAAAACAGGCTTGAAGACCAATGGAACAGAATTGAAGACCCAGAGATAAACCCACACAACCACAGCCACCTGATCTTTGACAAAGGGATTAAGGATGCTCAATGGATAAAAGAGCTTCTTCAACAAATGGTGCTGGGAAAATTAGATATCTATATGCAGAAAATTGAAAATAGACCCATATCTCTTAATTTGCATGACAGTCAATTTGAAATGGATATGAGACCTCAACGTAAAACAATAAACCTTAAAAGTACTAGAAGAAAAATAGGAAACACACTCAAACACATAGGTATAGGAAAGTATTTCCTTAACAAGACTCTAATTGCCCAGGAAATAGCACTGAGAATTGACAAATGGGATTACATGAAATTTAAAAATTTCTATATAGCAAAGAGGAAACAACAGATTTAAGGAAGTCCCCACTGAATGGGAGAAAATCTTCACATCCTGCACATCTGACAGGACTAATTTATAGAATTTACAAAGAATTTAAGAAAGCAAATCCTAAGACACCAAATATCCCAATACATAAATGGGTAAATGAAATGAACAGACAGTTCATAAGGCTAGGAAATATATGAAAAAATGTTCAATATCCCTAGCCATTAGGGAAATGAAAATCAAAACAACAGTGAGATTCCATCTAACTCCAGTAAGAATGGAAAAGATCAACAAAACAAATAATAAATACTGGTGAGTATGTGGAGAAAAAGGAACCCTTTTACACTGCTGGTGGGACTGTAGAATAGTGCAACCATTTTGGAAAGCAGTATGGATATACATCAGAAAACTAAGACTAGAACTCCACACCACCCAGCTATACCATTTCTGGGAATATAACCAAAGGGAGACACATCATAATACCATAGATACAGCTGCATTTCCATATTTAATGCAACACTCTTCACAATCAAAAGGATGTAGAGCCAACCAAGATGCCCATCAACAGAAGAGTGGATAAAATATTGTGGTACATATACACAAAGTAATATTACTGAGTAATAAAAAATGAAATAGTGCCATTCACAGCAAAGTGGATGAAACTGGAGAATATTATCTTAAGTGAAGGTAAACAGGCCAAAAAGAGAAATATCTTATGTTCTCACTCATATGTGGGAGGTGAATCTTACTTAAATAGAGAATAAAAAACCATATATATATATATATATATATATATATATATATTATATATATATAAATATATGTATATATAATCAAAGTTTGCTAAGTAGAGAAACTATAAGCAGAGTAGAAAGGAGGAGAGAGGGAAGTAGCAAAGGGAAGTGAAAGTTGTGGAAGATGGGAAGGAGAGGGGGAATAATATAAAAGGATGGAGGTGGAGAGGATAATTGCAGTGTAAATGATGCAACTTTATGAGTACATGGGAAGTATATGGAAATATAACCCATAATTGCATGTAAGTTCTACCACATATTAATCAAAAGGCTCCATAAACTTTGTAAATTGATGTGTGACCAAAAGCAATGTAATATTAAACAATGGAAATGGCAGATGAAGTATTACTCTATACTCCACCGATATTTATCAATAAAGGGAAAAAAACAAACTCAGAAGAGATTAATATAACTTTAACCAAAACCAGAAAAACTTTATATTTTAGTGGACTTTATTTGAGATATTTTTGGAATACAGAAAAAAGTCTTGACTCCTAGGGTTTCAAACATTCTGACATTAAAAAAAAATGACTGTTTTAATAAATTGCAAATTTTCTAAAGAAAAATAAAAAGTACTGAATAATATTCCACCCTATACATGACATTTTGCTTATCCATTTATCTGTCAGTGTGTACTTGGCAGTGTCTACCTTTTGGGCATTGAAAATAATGAGGCTATGAACATGAACAAACCAATCTCTCCAAGAGATACTGCTTTCAATTGTTTTGGTTATACACCTAGAAATGGAATTGCTGGATCATGTAGTAATTTTATAGGATCAGCATATTATTTTCCATAGTGGCTATACTGTTTTACATTCTCAGCAACAATGTACAAAAGTTCCAGTTTCTCCACATTCTCATCAACACTTTCTCTTTCTCTCCCCCCATCTCTCTCCCCCTCTCCTCCCTTTCACTCTCCCTTTACTTTCCTCCTCCCTCTTCCTTTCTCTCCACCCACCCCCCAACCTATCTATGTTAGCCAGATTTCTCTCACTGTAACAAATACCTGGGATAAATCAACTTATATGGAGGAAAGGTTTATTTTGTCTCCTGGTTTTGGAGGTTTGCATTCATAGTCACTTGGCCCTGTTGTCTTTGGGCCTTTGGTGAGGCAGCATATCATGGTGGGGAACAAGTGGTGGAGAAGATCTGTTCACCTCACAGAGACCATGAAACAAAAGAGAGAAAAAGACTAAAGGGCCAGCTTCAAGGGCATGGCTTCAGTGACCTAACTTCCTTCCATTAGGCTCCACTTCCTAAAGGATGTGCCACTTCCTAATAGCACCATAGGCTGAGGACTAAATGTTTAGCATATAGGCCTCTGAGAGATATTTAAGATTCAAGCTATAACACCCTCCTAATGGGTGTGAAGATGGAATGCAACTGATTCTGGACCATAAAACTCCAACTAAATTTTGCCTAGTAGATATATAATTGATACCACTCTATAGAAAAGATTATTCCAAACATTATATTCTATTACTGTATAGATGTTAACCAGTTTTGGATTTATTAGCAAATCTATTTCAACCTTCCTGATTACTTAAAAATGTGTCTAGTCTTCAGATTTTTCTTCCAAATGCTTAATATGTTATTGCCTTCTTCATTAATAATAAGTTAAATTTTTGACATGTTTTCATTTAAAAAGTCCAAATTCACTTCTTTTTTGTATATGAATATCTGGTTTTCCTAGCACTGTTGTTGAAAAGACTGCCCCTTACCTACTGAGTGGTCTGAAATCACTTGACCACATATGGAATAGTTTATATCTAAGCCATCTATTCTCTTAAACTAAATGCCTTTTGATATGCCATAAAATGTTTTGTAATTCACTCTAATATGTTTTACTATTCATTAAAATTCACTCTAATATGTTTTACTATTTATTAAAATGTTGTAACAACAACAAGGTATACACATGATTTAAAACATTGCATGGTATCACATATATATATATATTTTAGGAATATTTAACTCAGCTTAAGCATATGCATCTCCTCAAACATTTATCATTTATTCATGGTGAAATATTTCAAAACCCTTTCTTTTAGCTCTTTGAAATGTACAGTATATTATCTATAGTCACCCTAATGTGTCATCACACACCAAAATTTCTTGTTTCTAACTCTTAAGTCAATGCTCATTAATCAAAATTTCTCCATCCTTCCCTCAACCCCAGTTTCCCTGGCATCTTGTACCTACCATTCTACTCTCAACATCTATGAGATTAATTATTTTAAATTCCACATGAGTGATATCATGACATATTTATCTTTCTGTGCCTGGCTTACTTCACATAGCATAATGATTTCCAGTTATATCCATGTGGTTGCAAATGACAGGATTTCATTATTTTTATGGATGGGATAGTATTCTATTTTGAGCATATACCAAATTTTCTTTATCTCTTCATAAGTTGATGGATACTTACTTGTTTCTGTTCCTTGGCTCTTATGAGTAGTGCTGAAATAAACATTGTTTTGTTGTTGTTAGGTGCTGTCTAGTTGGGTCCAACTCGTGGTGAACCTCATAGGGATCCATGGGAGTAAAAATATCTTTTTGACATTCAGCTCTCATTTTCTTTAGATATTTGTAAATGGGATTGCTGCATCATATAGGAGTTCAATGTTTTATTCTTTGAGGGATCTCCAAGTGCTTTTTGTAATGGAATGTAAATTCCTGTCATCCGTGTGCAAGGGCTTTCTTTTTTCCACATACTCATCAACATTTGCTAATTTTAGATTTTTGATAATAGCTATTCTTACTGGGGAAAGCCTGCAGCGGTAGCCCAGTGGCATCCAATCCCATCAGATCTCGGAAGCTAAGCAGGGTCGGGCCTGGTTAATACCTTGGTGGGAGACCGCCTGGGAACACCAGAAGCTGTAGGCTTAGGAGAAGGACCTGGCAACCTCCTCCCCCCCCCAAAAAAAATCAATCTGCCATTGAAAACCCTATGAACAGCAGAGAAGCACTGACAATAGTGTTTCCCCTGTTGTACAGAAGGTCGCTATGAGTCGGATACTGGCTCGACGGCACCTAACAACAACAACAACTGGGGAAAAGTGATATCTCATTGTTGTTCTAACTTCCATTTACCTGCCAATGATTAGTAATGTTGAGTGTTTTTTCATGAACGTGTTGGCCATTTGTATAAGTTCTATTGCTTTATTCATTCATTCATTCATTCATTCCTTATTTTGTATCTTGCTGTATAACCCTGGCTGGTCTCAAACTTGCAATCTTCCTGTTTTTGCTTCTCAAGTACTGGGATTATGGGAATGTGCCACCATACCTGGCAATCTTAGGTGCCATCCAATTGGGTCTGCCTCATAGTGACCCTCATAGGGTTTTCAATGGCTGATTATTTTGGGATTGTTTCGAGAGTGGCCTTCCACATCCTCCTCCCATTTTTGTTGTGCCTGGGATTGAACCCAGGGCATCAGACAGTGTAGGGCAGCACTCTACCAACTGAGCTCAAACAGCCCATTTTTAACTCAGGTCATCCATTTTATTATTGAGTTTTTAGAGTTCCTTATATATTCTGCATTTTAATCCCTTGTTAGATGCATAGTTTGCAGATTTTTCCCATTGTGTAGATTTTCTCTTCACTCTGTTAATTATTTCCTGGACAAGGCAGAAGCTCTTTAGTTTGATGTAATCATATTTATCTAATTTTGCTTTCATTTTCTGTGTTTTTGGGGGTCTTTGGAAAATCTTTACCCATTCCAATGTCATGAAAAAATTCTTTCTTTTCTTCTAGTAGTTGTGAGTCCTACAGTTAATTGACTTTAAGATTTTTTTTTTGTAACTGGAGAAAGCAGTCTAGTTTTATTCTTTTGTATATGAATATCCAATTTTATCTGCATCATTTATTGAAAACCCTGTCCTTTCTTCAATGTGAGTTCTTAGCACCTTTTAAAAAATTCTGTCAGCTTCTGCATGGATTTACTTCTCGGATTCCTATTCTGTTCCATTTCACTCTGCATCTGTTTATATGACAGTATCTTGTTATTTTGATGACGATAGCACTGTGGTATATTTTGAAGCCACTTAATATAATGCTTCCTACTTTGCTCTTTTTTGCTCAAGACAGTTTTGGCCATTCAGTATTTTTATGGTCCCCTATAAATTTTTGGATTATATTTTTAGTTCCTCAAAATGAGATGTAGGAGTTAGCATGGTTAAACAGCTCGGCTCGAAAATTTGTCAGGAGAAGCAGTCAGGTGAAGGCTGCCACTGGATGAAGGCTTCCAGCCATCAGAACTCTCTAAGCTTGAAAGTCTATTTCCTTCTATCTCTCTGACCTTCATTGCAGACTGCCTACATGCAGTGGGCCGAACACACTGACATAGGTAATAAATAACTCTTCCCTACCTCACAAGACCTTGATTAATTTCTAAACTACACTTTCAACCTAGACTCCCCCTGACTTCTAAGAATGTTTGGTATTATGATAAGAGCCTAATAAAAGCAGTTTAAATACTTAGGACAGCAGTGCTCCCAAAAGTACTGGGTCCCCTTGGTCTCCCTCATATTTTGTATGGTGTCTGAGTGGTTAATTCTTCATCTATTGATCCATGCTGCTGGACAGAGGTGGCAAAGAGTATCACTGAATAAGACTACAGTTTCTATTCTTCTGTTGATAGTCACTTTCAGTTGCCTAAAATGTGGAATGGGCTAGGGTTTAGCTCAGTTGATAGAGTGCTGCTCCACACTCTGAGGACCCGGATTTGATTCCCAGCACCACAAAAATTGGAGAATCCACCCCTAAAGCAACCCCTATATAATCAGCCACCGAAAACCCTATGTGGGTCGCTATGAGTCAGACTCAATGGCACCTAACAACAACAGAATGTGGAATATAACAAACACAAGTTCCTTCAATGTCTATACGCCTGAAAAAGGATCCAATGAAAGAAATTTAGCGCTACCATTGATCACAACTGCAATTGTTTCTGCAATCTTTTTTTCTGGGTTATTGATTAGAGTCTGGACTTTTTTTTGTTGTTTTGGTTTTAGTAATACTGGGGTTGACTTGAACGTAGGGCACTCCACCACTGAATGGCACCTTCAGCCACCTTTTTGTGTTTTATTTTGAAACAGAGCCTCTTAAATTGCACAGGATGCCCCTGGCCTTGAACTCACAATCCTCCTGCTTGAGCCTTCCAAATTGCTGGGATTACAGGCATGTGCCATGACACCTTCTTAGAATCTTGACTTCTAAAAGAAAAAATGACTATTTATGGCAATGGGAAAAATAGCTTACCATTTAAGATATGTTTTAAGATGCTCTTTAAGACCTTACAATCTAAAAACTGATTATATGTATATCTCAATTGTAATCCACATTCTTTCAACAATTTTAGTGGTGTACAAAATCAGATGTGTATTAAAATTGCATGTGAATTGGAATGGGATGAGAGCTCTCCAAAGAATTCTCTCCACCTGTTGTACAATCCACACATGATTCTGGCTTACATCTAATTTTGTATCCCTCTAAAACTATGGAAAAGTTGCAGATTAGAATTGAGAATATATGGTAAACTTAACAGGAGAATGTTATTGTAGTTGTAAGAAAAATGAGAGTTTGTGATGTCATTCCAAACTGAAACACAAGCCCAAATCTTTCTTTAGTATGTTAACATAAGCTACATCCATCTGCAAGTCTAAGTTATATAATTTTTACTTATATAATAGTTTTAAAATGAGTAATTAAATTTTAAATTCTTAAATGTGTAAGAATGATACATAAAATGAAATCTTAAGGAAAATGAACACATTCAATGTAAACCCATGAATGAAATAAAACTTGAGCAATGAAAAAAGTATCACTGGTATTCTAATAGATCTTGCTAGAGTGCAGTGGGTAGAATGGACATTTTAACAATATTGATTCTTCCAACACAAATATGGAATGTATTTCTACTTTTTAAATGTTCTCTTCAATTTCTTTAATCATTGTGTTAGTTTTCATTATAGAGATCTTTCACTTGTTTAGTTACATTTGTTCTTTTTATTTGTATGGTTTTTTTTCCTGCTGTTAAAAGTTGTATTACTTTCTTGATTTTTATTCAGATAATTTATTCTTGGGATATAGCAATTGGTAATTTTGTATATTGGTTTTTGTGTAGTGTGACTTTTTAAAATTTGTTAGTTCTAAGAGGTTTTTATGGTAAGGTTTTGTGTTTTTAAATATGTAAGATCATGCACACAGTAGTACTTAACTTCTTTTCCAATTCAAATGATATTTCTTTCTTTCTCTTGGCAAATTCCTCTTGCTAGGAATTTCAGCTCTATGTTGAAAAGTGGTATTTTTTTTTTTGTCTTCTAGTACTAGGGTTGTATTTATTTTCCCCAAGTACGAGGGTTGAACCCAGGGCCTCATGCATGTTAGGCAAGTGCTCCACAACTGAGCTGCACTCCTACCCCTCCTCCTACTTTTTTTCTGTTTTTAATTTTGAGACAAAGTCTCCATAAATGGCACAATCTACTAACCTGGAACTCATTATCCTCCTGTCTCAGCCTCCTGAGTCACTTGGATTACAGGTATGCACCATCACACCTGGTAAAAAGTGGGTATCATTGTATTCTGCCAGATCCTAGAAATTTTTCAGCTTTTCTCCAGTCAGCATAATGTTAGATGTTGGCTTATTATAAGTGGTTTTTATTATATTGTGATATGATGCTTTTCTGTATATTTTTAAACACTTTTTCTCATGAAAGGGCACTGAATATTTTAATTATCTTTTCTGCTTATAATGAAGGTCTTTGCCTATCATTCTGTTTGATCTGTGTTTGTCGAAATATCCTTAAATCCCTGGAATGAATCCTGCTTGGTCATGTAGAATCATCTTTTTAATACTGTTAGATTCAATTTGCTATTTTTGATGACTTTTGCATATATGTTCACCAAGGATATTGGCTCATAGTTTTCTATCTTGGATTATGTCTTTATCTGCTTTTGACATTAGGACAATGATGATCTCATGCAATGTACTTGGAAGAATTTCTTCCTCTTCTATTTTTTTGGGATAACTTAAGGATAATTGGTATTATTTCTTCTTTAAATATTTCATAGAACACAGCATGAAGTTAACCTCCTGTTCAGGTTTCCTTTGATGGGATATTTGTTTTTACTTCGTGCTATTGTTCTGTTCAGGTTTTTTCAGGATCCAGTCTTGATAATGTGTATCGGTCTAGGAATTTGTCCATAATTTCCCGGTTATGTTGGTAGATGTGGTTATTCATAGGGTTTTCTAATGGCCCTTTGTATGGTTTGCCTTTTGATCTTGTCTATTTATTTGAATCTTCTCTCTTTTTTTCTTAGTTAATCTAGCTAATAGCTGACCTGTTTGGCTTATATTTTTGAAGAGGTAGCTCTTTGTTTTATCTCTTATATTTATTTTAGTCTCAATTTCATTTATTAAAATTAATCTTTATTATTTTTTTCCTTTTTCTAGTTTTGGGTTTGTTTTGCTCCTGTTTTTCCAGTTCCTTGAGATTCAGCAATACATTACTTGTTTACACTCTTCTTTTTTGATGTGGATATTGTTTGATATAAATTTTTCTCTTAAAACTACTTTGCTATATCTTGTAGGTTTTGCTATGTTTAGCTACATTTTAATTTTTCATGAAATTTAAATTTTTTTCTTGATTTCTTTCATGATCCATTGGTCATTCAAAAGTTAACTTGTTTAATTTTCATATATTTCTATAGTTTCAAAAGTTTTTCTTCTTATTGACATCTAGTTTTATCTATGGTGGCCAGAAAAGACATTTGATATGAGTCACTTAAATAATTGATACTTCCTTTGCAGCTCATAATATGATCTATTCTAGAGAATGTTCCAAGTACTACAGAGAAAAACCTGTATTCATCAATTGTCTGATGAAATGTTCTGTAGATGTCTGTTAGGTACATTTGGTCTATAGTATAATTTAACTCTTTATTTATTTATTTGCTAATTTTTTACCTGCATGATATGTCCACTGCTGAAAGTAGAGTTTTAAAGTTCTTAACTGTTATTATTTTGAAGTCTAGGTCTCCCTTTATGTCTAGTAATATTTTCCTTATGTATTTGGTTACTCTGATATTGGGTGCATATGTATTTATGACTGTTATTTCCCTTGTTGAAGCAATGCCTGTATTATTGCATAATGACCTTTCTCATATCATCTCTCTTTATTGTTTTTGATTGGAAGTCTATTTTATGTAAGTATGGTTGCTTCTGTTTTGTTTTTGGATTCCACTTACATGGCACGTCTTTTTCCATCCCTTCATAATTGGCCTATGTAGGTTCATTAAGGGTGAATTTAGTTTCCTGTGAACAACATATAGTTGGGTTTTTATATATTTTATCCAGTCAGTCACTCTATCTCTTTTTGTTTTAGATTTAATCCATTTACATTTAAAGTAATTTTTGATAGGTAAAGTCTTACCATGGGCTGGGGTTTAGCTCAGATGGTAGACCACTGCTCTGCACTCACTGAGAACCCAGGTTTAATACTCATCACAATAAAAAATGGGAGAAGGATATCCCCATTCCACTTCTGGAATAATCCCAAAACAATTAGCCACTGAAAACTCTATGAAAGTTGGACCCAACTCAATGGCACCTAACAGTGATGATGACAACAACAAGGTCTTACCACAACCATTTTTTAACTTGTTCTCTAGTTTTCTTGTAGTTTGTTCTTTCTCAACCCCTCTCTTATAGTCCATCAATATGGTTAATTGATTTTCTCCTGTAGTATGTTTTGACTACTTATTATTTTGGTTTCTCTATTATAGATTTTTGCTTTATAGTAACCATGATCCTTAAAAAAAGAGTTTTATGATTATATCAAGGTCTTTTGAAATGATACTGAATTAACATGAATGTAAAAATAAGAGAAACAGACATGACAAAATATACTAGTGAGAAAATTCTACATTTACATTCCCTTTGTCCCTTCATTTTTAAATCTAATAACACATTTTACATCTGTCTTGTTTTTTCCTTTTTTTGTGGTACTGGGGGCTGAACCTAGGGCCTTGTGCATACTTTGCATGTTCAAACTGAAACTGAAGAAAATTAGAATAAGTGTATGAGAGCTAAGGTGGAATCTTGAGTATATCCCACCTGGGTTCAGAGACCACCTCAAGAAGAGGTTTTGATGTGTTAGACACTAACAACTGAAGACCAGATGAATTTTGGCATCATTCATGAAGAAAGGAAAAGGTTATTTAAAAGATAGAAGAAAAAATTGCATTTTAAAAGAGACTCTGATACTTGCCCTTGAATGTTGAGCAGCTAAAGTAAAGGAAGACATGATGAAGTTAAAGAACTAAACAGAAGATTTCAAAGGGAAGCTTCAAAAGACAAACTCAAATAATATAATGAAATGTACAAAGAGCTAAAGAGAGAAAACCAAAGGGAAGAATATGCTGTGTTTTTTCAAGCTAAGGAGTTGAAGAAAAAACCAAGGCTTGAGTGGCAATAGTAAAGGATTCTACAGGAAAAATATTAAGCAATGCAGGAAACATCAAAAGAAGATGAAAAGAATATACAGAGTCATTATGCCAAAAAAGAATTGGTGGATAATCAACCATTTCAAGAGGTTGCATATGATCAGGGACCAATGGTACTGAGAGACAGAATGGAAGCTGCCTTGAAGGAATTGGTGAAACATAAGGCTCTAGGAATTGATGAAATACTAATAGAGATGTCAACAAATAGATGCAGCACTTGTAGTGCTAACATTTTTATGCCAAGAGATTTGGAAAACAGTAACCTGTCCAACTGACTGGAAGAGATCCATATTTGTGCCAACTCCCAAGAAAGGGGATACAACTGAATATAGAAATTATCCAATAATATCATTAATATCACACACAAATAATATATTGCAAAAAAATCATTAAAAATGACTAAAGCAGTATGTAGACAGGGGACTATCAGAAAATCAAATCACATTCAGAGGAGGACATGAAACCAGTGACATCATTGCTAATGTCCAATGGAAATTAGCCAAAAGCCGAGAATACCATAAAGATGTCCATCTATGTTTTATTGACTATGCAAAGGTATTTGACTTTGTGGATATAATAAATTATGGATAACATTGCAGAGAATGGGAATACCAAGCACTTAATGGTGCTTACAAGGAATCTGTACATGGACCAGGAGGCAACCTTTTGAACAAAACAAAGAAATACTACCTGGTTTAAAGTCAAGAAAGTTGTGTGTCAGGGACATATCCTTTCACTGTACCTATTCAATCTCTTTTCTGAGCAAATAATCTGAGAAGCTGGACCTTATGAAGGAGAACATGGCATCATGACAAGAGGAAGACTCATTAACAACGTGCATTATGCAGATGCCACAACTCTGCTTATTGAAAGTGAATGTGATTTGAAATGCACTGCTGAAGATCAAAGAACACAGCCTTCAGTATGGATTGCACGTCAATATCAACAAAACAAAAATCTTTACAGCTGGGACAGTATGCAACTTCTTGATAAATGGAGAAAAAAATTGAGGTTGTCCAAGATTTTGCTTACTTGGTTCTATGATCAACATCCTCAGAAACAACAGTCAAGAAATCAAGTCACATTGTATTAGAAAACATTTTTGCAAAAGACCTCTTTGTGGGGTGGAAAGGAGAGATGTCACATTGAAGATGAAGGTGCATCTGACTCATGCCATGGTATTTTCAGTGGCATCATATGATTGTGGAAGGAGGACATTGAATAAGGGGGGCAAGAGAAAAGTTAATGCTTTTAAATTATGGTACTGGAGATGCATATTGAATATACCATGGCTTGCCAAAAAACCAACAAATAAGAAATGCAACCAGAGGGCTTCTTGGAAGCAGTGATGGCTAGACTGTGTCTGACATATTTTGGACATGTTTTCAGGAGTGACCAATCTCTGAAAAAAGATATCATATTTGGGAGAATGTTGGGTCAGCAAAATAAAGGAAGTTACTAAACTGGGTGGATTGACATAGTGTCTGCAACAGTGGGGTTAAACACAAAACGATTGTGTGCCTGGCACAGAATCGAAGAGTGTTTCATTCTATTATAGGTAGGATCACTATGGGTTGGACCTGACTCAAATGCACCCAGCAATGAGAACATCTGCATTCCCTTCCTTAGTATTAGTATTTTAATTGTGCTCGCTCTCTCTCTTTCTCTCTCTCTCCATATATATATATATATATATATATATATATAATGAATATATATAATATATGTGAATATATACATATGTGTGTGCATTCTATTGATTTGGTTTTTACTTTTGGTAATAATTGTTAGCAAAAATAATACTCATCAATTTATTTGATCAACCTTTTTATATCATTTGCAACATCTCATAGAGTTCTTTCTCATCTTGTTAAATATTATTTTACTCCAAATATGTCTTCACATTTTCCTTCCAAAATGTTTCCTTTAAAAATGTTTTAATAGTAGGAAACCGTTTATCTTTTATTGTAGACACTATTTTTGGTTTTCCTCACATTTGAACAATAACTGTCTAGATTTCTAAAATGTATGAGGAAATTATTTTCCTTTAAAAATCAAAAAAATTACTACATGGTGGTTATTTTTCTAGTATTACTATTGAGAAATCTGATGTTTGGTTTCTATTCCTTTATAAAATTTTTGTGGGTTTTTTTTTGTTGTTGTTTGTGTTTGGTGTTGGGTTTTTTGTTGCAGTACTGGGAGATTGAATTTATGCCCTTATGCATTTTAGGCAAGTGCTATACTACTGAGCTACAACTCCCCATTCCTTTTTTATTTTTTATCTTGGCACAAGTTCTTGCTAAGTTGTGTAGGCTACCTCTGTCCTAGAACTCAGTGTGCTTCTGCCTTGTCCTCCTGAGTCGCTGGGATTACAGGTGTGGGCCATGGTGCCTTGCTTCTTTACAATCCTTTAAAATTATATCTTTGTCTGTAATTTTCACTGTGTGTGTGTGCACGTGTGCGTGTGTGTGTGTGTTTAACCAGCTTGTAGACGAATGTTTATCAACATTTTTCAAATTATGCAAATGTTAAAAATAATAAAATTCATACAGAACACTAAGTTAAACTGAATGATTCTGGAGAGCTTATATAATGCATATATAGTGATTGCATATGTATGTTGTTGTTGTTAGGTGCCATCGAGTCGGTATCCGACTCATAGCGACCTTCATAGGGCTTTCAATGGCTGACTGTTTCGGGATTGCCTTGGGAGTGGATTGCCAGGTCCTTCTCCCACTTTTGCTGTACTGGGAATTGAACTCGGAACCTCAGAGACTGCAGTGCAGCGCTCTACCAACTAAGCCAAATCCCAGCCCCTGCATATGTATAGTGATGCATATATAGTGATTTATTTATTATTATTATTATTATTATTATTATTATTACTATTATTATTATTATTATTTGCCTACTGCCATACCACTGTGACATCTGATCTCCTCACATCTAAGAAGCTAAGTAGGGTCAAGCCTGGTTAGTATTTGGAGGTGAGACTGCCTGAGAACACCAGGTGCTGCAGGCTTGGGAAAAGAACCTGGCAACCCACTCTAAAAAAACAATCAGCCATTGAAAACCCTATGAATAGCAGAGAAGCACTAATAATAGCGTTTCAACTATTGTCTGTAAGGTTGCTACAAGTTGGACACTGACCAACGGCAACTAATAACAACAATGTATTAATTTTTACATTTATATTAATTTTGATTTATAAAATAAAATATAGTCTGTTAAGAAATGTGTGTGGCAATGTACACACACATACGCATACATTCAGTGAATGTATGCATATTTTTTCCAAATATTATTTTTCTAATATTTTTTATTAACATACAAGGGTTTTGAATGAATGAAAGTAAGGGCCAAGCATGGTGGCTCATGCCTGTAATTCCAGCATTGGGAGACTGTGGTAGGAAGATGGTGGATTGGAGGCTAGCTTGAGCTTCATATCAAGTTCCAGGCCAGCCTGGGATAAATAGTGAAACACTATCTCGGGAAGCATATAATTGAAAGGAATAAAAAGTCTATAATTGTCATGTTCATATTAAACTCAAAGCACTGAATAAAGGACATCAAATTTTTGAATAACAGAAATTCTAATAAATAATGATCCAAAGATGTTTTAGTGTTATATTTTATTTACACTTCAAAAATTGTTTATATGTACAGTATAAAAGAACATTATAATAAGAATGTTTGTATAATAAAACTTTATAAGATTAACCCTGGATATCTTTAAGTTTCCAATATGTAGATTGGTGAATGAGAGGGCAAGTGTGGTAAAGATATTTCATCAGGCAATTACTCTCCCTTTCTGCTAAGATACAAGGAATTTGAGTGAATGGCTATGAGTTAATACTTTTTGAAATGGTACAGTCTCATAATAGGTACTTTGTTCCAACTAGGACAGAAATCTCTTCATGAATCAGAGCACAAATGTGAGGAATTATTGCCTCACAATATGGGTCATGTCTTACAGGACCTATCCTCTAGATACTATGCCTCTTCTTCAGTCACAAATCCAAATATGAAGGAATTTAAGAATATGAAAAAATCACCAACACCTCCCCATTTCTAAAAATGCACATATGAATACAAACTAATTTTATTTATAGTTTTAAGTGGTTCATGGATCTTTCAAAATCTAGTCCGAGGTCCTTGAATTTGTTAGTTGATAAAACAGGAATCACATAGTTTAGTTCATATACAAAATTTTATGCTCCCTCTAGAATCTGCAAGAAAAGCCCATCTCAGTAGGCAATGTTTCTGATATTATCAATTATACATCCTGGGTGTCTTTATATCTTCATGCCTTGAGCAATTCCTAGATAGTATTCATTGTATAAGATTCATGTCAGAAATATGCCCAATGATTCTGACTTAGTATAAATTAATTTGAATGTTATAGATATCACCAGTTACCATAATTCTAACGTTAAGATGTTATTCTTAAATCTAATATTTGTACAGATAAATATAATGTAGATAAATAAACTATCCATAATAGCAATATATGGTTTGTTAACATTTTATTAGAAATAACACATAATTATTGTTGTTGTTAGGTGCTGTTGAGTCGGTGTCCAACTCATAGCAACTATACATACAACAGGTGAAACACTATTGTCAGTGGTTCTCTCCTATCCATAGGTTTTTCAATGGTCGATTGTGTTTTTGGAGGGGGAGTGGGTTACTGGGTCATTCTGCCAAGCCTATAGTATCTGGTGTTCCCAGGTGGTCTCCTATCCAAGTCCTAACCTGGTCCTACTCTGCTTAGCTTCCAAGATCTGATGGGACCAGATGCCACAGTGATATGGCTGCAGGCAAGATGTAATTATATTATGTTATATACTTTATGACCATTATATTGTTAATGTGAGGTCATGTATAATAATTCATGTTTTGCTGAGTATTATAATTACTACATGGAACCATATTTTCCCATTTATCTTCTCATCTGGATATTCAGAATTACCATAAATTTTCCAACCTTCATCAGACAAACAAACGCACTAATAAATGAAAGGTTATTAACTAATTGTACCATAACTATGTGCCAAATTTTACCTCAGAAAGTCTCACTTTAGTGCCTGTGCTGGCTTTGTAGCCTAGTTTGAATGATAAATTATATGGTCACACAAAGTACATGATATCCTCATTATCTTACCCATAGGCCAATCTAACATGTTTGAATTGTCAAAGTAGATCCACAAATCAGAGATCTTACATATCCTATTTTACTAACAATATCAAGGATACAATTAAGAGACAAGTGAAGCAGGCAGAGAACTGGGACATCAAGGTGACTCTTCAGGTTCTTTTTTCCTTTGAATGTGTATCTCTGATCCAGAGAAGCGAATAAAGTTTCTAGTGAAGTTTATATGTTTACCTCACACAGAGACAAGTGTTTCTATTATGAAATATTCTATTTTATATTCCAGAGGATTGTTTAACTTATATGACATTCTCTAGGGAGTGTACATCATAGACTCTATTACATAGAAGCAATCCTTTAGCCATGGACTATCCTGCCAAAAGTATTCAGTAGTTAAGGTCTCTTCCTCCTAGAAAATATCATTTGTCCATTCATTTGCAGCATTCTAGTTCATATGTAGATTAGATTTTATCACTTGCCTTCTTTCCTTTCCTCAGGGGCATCTACCTTATCAACAAATGAATGGATCAAAGGACAGATAATTTAACTTTCCTTATTCCTCTGACAGATTTTGCAATTTAAAAAAGTGTATATTATTGTATTTAGATTTGTTACCACTTAGATTGTAAGTTATTACTACTTAAATATTTTATCCACTGTAAGCACTCAAAGAGCTAGGATTTAGCTCAGTTGGTAGAGCGCTGCTGTGCGGTCTCTGAGATCCTGAGTTCGATTCCTAGCACCTCCAAAATGGGAGAAGGACGTAGCAATCCACTCCCAAAGCAATCCGGAAACAGTCAGCCATTGAAAACCCTATAAGGGTTGCTATGAGTCGGACATGACTTGAGGGCACCTAACAACAACAACAACAAGCACTCAAAATCCAATAGTAAAATGGCATAAAAACCATAACCTCATGGTGCTTGTTTATATATGCAAGGATCATTTTATATGTTTCAGTGGCACTACTGTAAGAATACAAAGTAAATAATCCCCACACATCTACTTGTAAATGGATTTGAGTATTGTATTACCCCATTATATTGCTGGCAAAATCAGTTGAATTATATGACACCTTTGATGCTAATTGCTTTAGTTGTAAATAGTGTCCAAAATGCCTGATTTACTAATTAAGTAATAACAAATAGATGCCTTTGCCTTTATTTTCTTTAAGTTAATGCTTTTTTTCCTTCTAGTTTTTATCTTATATTGGCAACCAAATAATTTAGCTTTTCTTTTGAAAAATATTAATTAATGCCTAAAGTAATATTATACTTCATTATTGCCTATTCTGTCTTATAAATAAGAGTGTCTTTAGTATGAGGAATTAAACATACAAGTTTCTTGATTTAAACTGAAAGGATATGGCATATCAGATTGACATTAGAACCCTAAAAGTATATGTTATATTTTTTAATCCTTTATCATAGTGGCTGGAAAATGGGCCAAACTTCTATAGTTATTTCAGAGCACCATTTATGTTTCATATAGAGTTATAAAGAAGTAAATTCAGATCTTTCACAGAAAGTGCAGGCTATTATATAAAAGACATTTCTGAGAACATTTCCTATTCAGAATATATGGTCAAAGGGTTAATTGTTTCAGGGCTGTTATATCAAAGGGCCTGTGATCCAATTTACACAATCTTTAGTTATTTTCCTCCATTACATACTTCGCCTTGCTCCAAATCCACTTAGGAGTCTGAAATGAAGACTCTAAAGGAGATTTTATGGTTTCCATTGATACATATTACATTTTCTGCCTCTAACATTTTTCTTCCAAATTCATCCAATTTATTGTATTTTGCTGATTTCAGCCCACTTGTCTTTATGCAATTTTAACAGTGCTTTTTCTTTTTCTATTTTTCTAAATAGTTTGTTGGAACAACTGAATTTTAGTCTAGGATATAAAATAGTGTGAACTAAATTATTTCAGATGAACAATTGGACCATAAAGGCATAGAAAACAAATATTTTCTATGAGAATTAATAGAAAACAAACATAAATAGGTTTTGTTTTTAGTATATATGTAATTATTCAAATTGCTTGAATTTTAATATTACTGGCAAGAACAGAAAGGGAGAAGGTAAAATTCAAATTACATGTATTTGGAATTATTTTGTATTTTAAGCAACAATACCATATACCCCATGTGCTTCCTTCCATTGCCAGCTTCTTATGCAGTAAGGTAGGAATTATGTGAGTGGTTCTTCCACTTGAATGTGAGAAAAAGTGAAACTTGTCACTAGAGAGTGAAAGTAAATAAGAGAATCCTTCTATTTCCTTGCTTTGTAGATTTTGGAAGGTATGCATTCCCTTAACAAAGCTGCAAGGTCTTCGTTACCTACATTGTTTCTTAGATGAGAGACAGATCAGTCTTCACTGTGCTAGGCTATTTAGATTTTATTGTTTGTGATGGAAGTTGGGGTTTATTATGCTGATAAATACAAAAACTAGCACAATCAGAACAACAACAACAAAACCCTGTAAACTATGGTCACATCTGTATAATCAGTAGTAGTGGATAAGAAAACTGATACTAAAGACTGACAAGATGGCAATTCAATGCTTTTGAGTAGCAATTTTTTTCCAGTGATAACTTGGAAGGCAAACTGCATGTGAGTAATTTGTAGCTTTAGGGGAAGAAATTGGAAGATGAAATATTGATTCTGTTGGTTGTATTTGACTGTATTTGGCAAGTTAACTTATGGGAAAAGGAAGAGCTTAGGAAATTAGCTGGTTTGCAAGGCAAAATACAAAAGAATGGAGAGTTCCAAAATCAAGGCCTTGAAGATGTAGAAAAGCTGCCAGTTTCTAAATCCCAAATTGTAAAATATTGAATTTAACCCAGTTTAGAGACAAAGGCCTAAGTCTCTTAGTTGAAAATGATGACTCAGGTCAGAATTTAGATTAAGTGTGTGGACTTTCATTTTATTATTCTGGATAACCTCACAGTAATTTCTCATAAATCACTAGACAATGAGTTATAGCAATAAAATAATAATAATAAGAGTAGTAGTAGTAGTAATAATAATAACAACAATAAAAAGATTGGAGCACTACATGTTACTCTACAAGAACTTTGAGTGTGATTACTGACATACAGAACTGGCAGAAGGAAATAGATCAAATATCTGCGGTTACAAAGGAAGAATATTACCAGAGAAACTTATTTGGATATACCTTTGAACATTCACAAGTTAAATACACTCGTGAGTTTTTAACCCTTAGCACAAAAGAAATACAGAGAGAAAACATTTGTATCTTCCAAGTGAGCAATTTCCCAGTTTCCAGTGTGAGTTACACCTAAGGAAGCAATGAAAAAGATCCTCCAGAAGACAAAAGAACTAATCAGAGAGAGTAGAATTTTGGAGTAATCTAGGAACCCCTTATAACTGAAGTGAAGAGACCTTCACAGCCTGTATTTATTTATACTATTTTGCCCATTGGAACTTGGCCTTTCCTAATATTCCACCTTATATATTTGGAATGTATAAGGAGGGGTGGGGTAGGAGGCAAACATTATGTCTTTTTCATTTGTGTCTCTGTAATAAAACCTTATCCAGACCTGATTGAGAGACACTACACACATCTAGAGATTCTGGTCTTCATGGGATTTCAGTTATCTTCTTTCATGGGTAGGTTCTAAAAATACAAAAGATTTTTGTTTACCTGTGTCAATGATTTTGTGCTCACAAAATATTTTATTTTACTTTATTTTTCACAAAAGCCTTTCTTAAATTTGTTTGAGTTCACATAATTTGGTTTTGGTTAATAGACAATGACTGGGCAGTAGCCTTTTAATATTGCACACCTTCACATCTTGCAGGTGTACTGTTTTAATAATCTGTGTCTAAATCCTCTATAATAAATCTTATCTATATGCTCTACAATTAAAAATAATGGAGACCTTAAAAGTACTAGAAGAAAAGATAGGGAATATGCTCAAACATATAAGCATAAGCAAGTATTTCCTCAACAAGACTATAATTGCCCAGGAAACCGTACCAAGAATCTACAAGTGGGATTATATGAAGATTAAAAAGCTTCTATTCAGGAAAAGAAACAATCAACAGAGTAAGAAGAGAGTCCACAGAATGAGAGAAAATCTTTGCATCCTACACATCTGACAGAGGACTAATTTCTAGAATATACAAAGAACTTCAGAAATCAAACACGAAGACAACAAAGAACCCAATAAATAAATGGTCAGTGAGCTGGGCGCAGTGGCCCATGCCTGTAATCCCAGTGACTCAGGAAACAGAGGCAGGAGGATGGCAAGTTCTAGACCAGAGGTAGTCTGTGTAATATGGCAAGACCTTGTCTCAAAAAAGTTAAAAAAAATGGGCCAGGGGTGCAGCTCAGTGGTCCAGCACTTACAAAGCATGCAAGCGTGAGGCCCTGGGTTCAATCCCCAGTACCACTAAATAAATGAATAAATAAATAAATAAGATAAAATAAAATGGGTAGTGGGACTGAATAGACAGTTCTCAAATGAAGAAGTATGAATGGCCTATAAACACATTTAAAAATGGTCAGTATTCCGAGCCATTAACAAAACACAAATCAAAACAACAGTGAGATTCCATCTCCAATAAGTAGGGCCAAAATTAATAAAATAAATAATAAAAGATGCTGGTGAGCATGTGGAGGAAAAGGAACCCTTTTATACTGCTGGTAGGACTGTAAATTAGTTCAACCACTCTGGTAATCAATATAGAGATACCTTAGAAAGCTGAGACTAGAAATGTCATATAACCCAGCTATATCACTCCTGGGAATATACCCAAAGGAAGATAAGTCATCATGCCACAGGGACGCCTGTACTTCCGTATTTAATGCTACACTATTCACAATCACAGGAGAATGGAATCAACCAAGATGTCCATCAACAGAGGACTGAAAAATTGTGGCATATGTACACAATGTAGTATTATTCAGCAATAAAAAAGAATGAAATATGTCACTTGCAGCAAAATGGATGGAACTGGAGAACATCATCTAAAGCAAAAAAACCCAGTCCCAAAAAGTGAAATACTGTATGTTCTCACTCATATGTGGGAGCTAAATCTAACTTAAAGGAAGTAAAAAGTCTACACGTATGTAGATATATAAAAACAAACAATAATATTTGTAGAAGTAGTATTCATTCTATTATTAAAATAAATCCTTATATATTCTGTTAGGAAGAATGTTCTAGGCAAAGAAACAATAAAAGTCATAATTTAAGAATAGGCATCACATATTTGAGAAGAATTATTAAGTCCTGTGAACCTGGGATATAGTAAGTAAAGAACGACAAGCTTGGATAAATAGGAAGAAACTTTTAAATAAGAGCAAAGTAACATGTCAGAAGTGGTACACTGGTACTCCTTTCTGGTCACACATATAAATAATGTCTTTAAATATACTTTCATCCATAGTCATATAAGAAAAAATTATATTCATAGTTCCAAAAGTAAATACATTTTAAGCAAAATGTTGTTGTGAGGTGCTGTTGAGTTGGGCCCAACTCATAGTGACCCTAGTTACAACAGATGAAACACTCCCTGACACTGTGCCATACCTGACACTATATCAGTGCTTTTCTGCTGTTCATGGGGTTTTCAATGGCTGATTGTTTTTTGGGATGGGACTAACAGGTCTTTCTTCTGAGCCTACAGCACTTGCCATTCCCAGGTGGTCTTCCATCTAAGTACTAACCAGTCCCTACCTTGCTTAGTTTCTGAGATCTAACAGGACCAGATGCCACTGTGGTATTGCTGCAAGATTAAGCAAAATAGTAATATTGAAATTAGTAAGAGAAAAGAAATCCCTCCTATACAGGAAATTTCAAAAAGATTAATAAGCTACCGCTCACCAGAAATAATAGCTGACTGCAATCAGTGAAATGACTTAACCAAAATACTTTTTTTTAAAAAAGTGAAGAACTTAAATCCTAGAGCTGAGTTCCATGGTGCATGCCTGTAATGCCAGTGACTCAGCAGGCTGAGGCAGGAATATCCCAAGTTGTAGCCAGAGGCAACCTTTGCAACTTAGTGAGACCATGTCCCTCAAAATAAAGAAAAAATAAAAAGAGGCAGGAGGTATAGCTCAGTAGTAGAGCACTTACCTGTCATGAGAAGGCCCTGTGTTCAGTGCTTCTCCCAGTAATGCAAAAAATAAAAAAATAATAAAAAATCTATGAAATATATACTAAAGACTTTCCCAGATAAATGAAAGCTGAGCAACATCATTGCTGAAATATTTCCCTCAGAAGAAATCTGAAGGCCGAAGGGAAGTTTTATAGACTCAAAGCAAATCACATCAAACAGTATTTCATATCCTCCAAAAAAAAAAAAAAAAAAAAGAGTGGCAGGAAATGTAATAAGCTTAGTAATTATAAATTAGTATATAATTGCATATTTCTTCTCCTTTCGTTTTTAACTTACTTGAAAATAACTGAATATAACAACATATATACATAATTTTACTATTGAGTCTCTAACTTATAGAAATGTAGTGTAGTTGATAATAAACACCATAAGGGAAGGAGATGGAACAAGGCTAGGTTGGAGTAAGAAAATAGGAGATGGTAACTCAAATCCACAGAAAGGAATAGAATTGGAAATCGGAAGAGGAACAATGAAATAAGACTGTGAACATATACTTGCTCTTCTTTAATCAGCTTTCTTAAAAGATTATATAAAGTAATGATTACAAAATGTATTTCTTGGTTTTTAACATTTATCTACATTATATTCAACTATGTTTATATATTCACAAAAGTTGAGAATAGTATAAAGTTTCTATATTTTACTAGAGTTGAAGGTTGCTATGAGTCAGACCTGACTTGGCAGCACCTAACAACAATATGTTAGTGTAAACCTTAAGTTGATTTTCACAAGCCCATGTAGTCAAGCCCTAGAGCAACTACCGAGAAAATATCAAATATATAATTAAATAATCATTGAAGGAATTTAAATGATGTTGTTAGGGGCCTTTAAGTTGGATTTGACTCACAGCCACCCTAGGTACAACAGAGGAAACACTACCCAAAACTGTGCCATGCCTGGCAATATATCAGAGCTTCTATGCTATTCATACTGTTTTCAGTGGCAGATTGTTTCAGCTATCAGGTCCTTCTCCCTAGCCTGCTGCATCAATTATACCCAGGCGGTCTCCAATCCAAGAACTAACCAAGCTAACCCTGCTTAGCTCAAGAGATCAGGAGAGACAGGATATCAGTGTGCTATGGCTGCAGACAATTGATGTCATAGAAAATAGTAAGTTTATAACCAAGGTAATAAAGGAGGAAAAGAGGGGAAAAAAGACATGAGACATATGAAAAACAAAGATAAATGGATTAAACCCAATCATATAAAAATAAACTTCAATGTGAATTAGTAAGCATTCTATAAAGGCAAAGGTTGCCAGACTGGATTTTAAAAGCCCAATACCCACCTATAAGTTTTCAAAAATCAAACATAATTTATGTTTACAATTTCACATAAATTGAAAGTAAAATATTAGGAAAAGATGCCATGTAAGTAGCAAGAGAGAACTGTAGTGACTATTTAATAGCAGTCAAAAGAAATTTTCAAATAAAAATGATGCTAGAAATAATGAGGGACATTTTCTGATAATGAAAGAGTCAACACTTTAGAAATGCATAGCAAATATAAACATTTATTCAAAAGCTCAAAATGATCAAAAGTGAAATATGACAGAATCAAAGGGAGAAATAGATGACAACAGCATAATTGGAGACTTCTGTACTTCACTTTTAACAAAATATAAAACAACTAGGCTAAATATCTAGAAGCAACTAGAAGGATTGACCCATGCTTTGTAATCATCAGACATAAAAAACTACCTAATTGCAGAATACTCATTGTTGTCAAATGTATATAGAACATTTTCTATGTATCATAGGATGAGTGTGAATCAAGA
>VMDO01015700.1:0-50293 GCA_007922755.1 Pedetes capensis
TTCTTCCTCATAAAGTCCAGCTTCTCGGATTATTTGCTCAGCGTATAAATTGAAGAGATAGGGTGAAAGTATACAGCCCTGACGGACACCTTTCTCAACTTTAAACCACTCAGTGTTTCCTTGTTCTATTCGAACAACTGCCTCCTGGTTCCTGTACAGATTTCTCATGAGCACAATTAGGTGTTCTGGTATTCCCATTTTCCGAAGTGTTATCCATAATTTGTTGTGATCCACACAATCAAATGCTTTTGCGTAGTCAATAAAACATAGATAGACATCTTTTTGATATTCTCTGCTTTCAGCTAATGTGACAAAAATATGGCAACTCATGAGCCAGAGGCTTATGAATTAAGAGGACAAGTCATCTACTCTATATACATACACAATGATGGAAAGGGGGAGGTTAAATGCAGCAACATCCTCATTTAGTGAAGAATTGGAGGCACTTTGGAGTCACCAAAATCCCACTGGGGATAGTGAATGTGCCCTGATTAGACACTACATAAAATTCCTAGGAGTAACTCCCTACTCCATTGTTCTTTGTGTTTCTTTTTCTTTTCTTTTCCTATCTTTTATTTCCTTTTATTTCTTTTTTTTTTTTTGGACTGGGGTTAAACCCAGGCCCTTGCACATGCTAGGCAACTGCTCAACCACTGAGCTGTATTTCTAGCTCCCCGCTCCTTCTTTCAAATTTTGAGAAAGCATCTAAGTTGTTCAGGTTGCCTCTGTCCTCTAACTCATAATTCTCCTGTCTCAGCCTCCTGAGTCACAAGGATTACAGGCATGCACTGCACCATGGCACCTGGCTCATTGTGGTTCTTAAATTTACCCTTTGTCATAACTCTCTCTCATCATCCTTGGCCACATCTGCAAAGACCATCAGAGAATATATGTTTCTTGTTGTTGTTGTTGTTGTTGTTGTTAGGTGCCGTCAAGTCGGTATCCGACTCATAGCGACCCTCTGTACAACGGGAAACACTATTGTCAGTGCTTCTCTGCTGTGCATAGGGTTTTCAATGGCAGATTGAGTTTTGGGAGGGGGTTGCCAGGTCCTTCTCCCAAGTCCACAGCTTCTGATGTTCCCAGGTGGTCTCCCATCCAGGTACTAACCAGGCCCAACCCTGCTTAGCTTCTGAGATCTGACGGGATCAGATACCACAGGGCTATGGCTGCCAGCATATGTTTCTTAGAACCCCCAAAATTACTCAGCCTGTTTTCTGCCTGTATAAAGTTGGAATCCTAAAATTCTCTATCATTGAACATTATTAAACCCAGGCCAAAATTCTTTTGCCTTTTTATTTTTAAATCTATAAGTTTGATCTAGTAATCACTATATGCCAAAAGTCACACCTACCTTCCTTTTTCTTTCATTCTTTCTTTCCTTCTCTTTCTTTCTTTCTTTCCTTCTTTTCTTTGGGTGGGGGTTCTAGGGGCTTGAACCCAGGGTCTCATGCATGTTTGACAAGTACTCCACCACTGGGCTGCACCCCAAGTCCATGCGTTTACTTTTTATTTTGAATCAGAGTCTAGCTAAATTATGCAGGCTTCCTCCAGCCTTGAACTCCTGATCCTCTTGCCTCCAGCCTCCTGAGTAGCTTGGATTACAGGAGTGTAAATCTTGACCTGGACTCAATTGCAGGCTCTTGGCACCATCTTCCTTCAGTGGGAATGTTCCTTTATGTCTCTATATAAAAGCCACTCTGTCTAATCATAATGATCAATTGAACCCCCTCCTATATCAGTTAAAGTTTTTAACCAAAGATACACCAGCCCTATCAATACTTTGGTCTTTGCTCTGAGACTACATCTTTAAAACTGAGTTTCCTGTTGGTTTTTTGCATGAAGCTGAATCTTAGAAAGTCTTGTATACTCAAAATATTTCCCAATTTTATCCTTAACCAGTGGAGATAAGAAAGGTTTTGATTTTCAACCTTAAGAATTCTGGAATTATTGAGCATTTTATATTTCCTTTTAATTTTGATTTTTTTTTCTGTGTTCCTTCCTTTCTTAAGAAACTGTATCAAATGAAATTAGTGACAAATCAACTCATTAGGATGCCTCAAACTTTTCATGCTCAGTGCCCCAAGTCCAGGAGCTTTCAGTTTTAGCAAGTTCTTCACTCCCAAACGACATGGGTTGCCATTGCAGGCTACTTACAACAGTTTCCTCTCTACCCACTCTCTCATTCTTGAGCCAATGCCATTTATTTTAGGTTGTTGTGATGAGTGCATGCCATTCTTGCTATAAGTGTTTTTTTTTTAAATAAGATCTTGCTGTAATGCTACTTTACAAGCATTCCTGGAACATGTTGTTGTTGTTAGGTGCTGTCGAGTTGGTATCTGACTCATAGCAACGCTCATAGGGTTTTTGATGGGTGACTGTTTCAGGATTGCTTTGGGAGTGGATTGCCAGGTCCTTCTCCCATTTTTGCAGTGCTGTGAATTGAACTCAGGACCTCAGAGACTGCAGCACAGCGCTCTACCAACTGAACTAAATCCCAGCCCTCCTGGAACATAGTGCTTTATAATACCAAACATTTTTCTTACTAAATATATGATACTGAGGGAGTTCATTATTAGTAAAGCTGCCCTACAAGATAAGCTAAAATGAGTCCTTTAGACTGAAATGTAAGGATATTAACTTGAAGCTCTATGAAGACATTAAAAACTCCAGAAAAGGTAAATTCATAGGTAAATGTAAAAGCCAGTAGTACTTTATTTTTTGTTTATAACTCTTCTCTTTGTTTCTTACATAATCTAAAAGATAATTATGTAACTTAATAATTATAAGTTTGTGTTAATGGGCACAGAGGTATAAAGATATAATTCATGATAACAACATAAAGGGTTGAGAAATGAAGCTATATATTAGAAGAGTTTCTATATGCTCTTGAAGCAAAGATAATATCAAGTAGATTGTTATAAATTTAAGATACTAATTTTAATCCCCTTGTTATTAAGAAAACAAATAACAAATATATAGAAAAGTATCAAAATACTACTCTGGAAAATATTCATCAAATATAAAAGAAAACAATATTGGAAAAATTGAAGAACAAAAAAAGGTGAAAGACATAAAAACAGTGAAATGGTAGAAGTCTTTCCTTATCAGTAAACACTTTAAATGTAAATGAGTTAAACTTACCAACTAAAAGACAGAGGCTGGCAGAATGGCTTTAAAAAAAAAAATGTTCCAACTATATGTTGTCTACAAGACACTTCAGATCCAGAGACAAAAATAAGTTGATGTGAGTGGAAAAAAGGATATTCAATGAAAGGAGTGTCTATATTAGCATCATACAAAACAGATTTTAAGTTAAAATTGTTATAGGAGATTTATTTATTTAAGTGATTATTGGTAAAAATGTCAATACATAAAGAAGATATAATATTATGAACATACACAGAAAACAATAGATTATCAAAATATATGAAGCCAACATTGACAGAATGCAACCTGAATCCACCTGAGATACTATTTCACACTTCCTAGAAGGTTTTTTTTTTAAGGAAAATAAAAAAGGAAAAATTCTTGGCAAAGATATGGAGAAATTGAAACTTCATCACATTGCTGATGACAAGGTAAAATGGCTCAGCAATTTGAAGGTTTCTCAAAACGTTAAACATAGAAATGTTATGACCCAACCCTTTCACTTTTAGTTATAAGCTCAAAATAATCGAAAACAAGTACTCAAATATTTGTACGTGAAGTGTTCAGAATAGCATAATTCACAATATCCAAAAGATAGAACTAACCCAAATATTCATCAATGAATGAATGGCTAAACCAATTATCCTGTATATATAAAATGGAATTTTATTCAGCCATAAAAAGGAACAGAATACGCATAACATCCACAATGTGGCTAAAACTTCAAAAACATGCTAATTGAAGAAAGCCAAATACAGAAGGTTATACCTGTATGTTTCCATTAATATGAAATAGCCATATTAGGTAAATCAAATGACACATAAAACAGATCAGTGGCTGTCAGAGTTTGTGGGTAGGAATTAGGGTGAGAACCGATTAATAGAGTGGTGTTTTCTTTTGGGGTTAGAAAATATTTTAGAACTGCATGGAGCTTGTGGTTGCATGGATTACAAATCTACTAAATGCCCCTCACTGTATTGTTCATTTTAGAATAGTTAATTTTGTGTTATGTGAGTTTTGCATCATTTTTTAAATCCTCAAAACTAAAGATAAAAAAAAGACATTTGATGCAACCCAGCAAGTACACTCTTAGATATTTACCCAAGAGAATTGAAGAAAAAAAAAGAAATATATTGTCACAAATACTTATCTATGAATGTTCATAGAAGTTGTATTTGTTCTAGTAAAAGATTGGAAACAGCCCAAATGTCCGTCAACAGGTGGCTATACAAACAAACTATTGTATAGCTGTACAATGGAAAATTGCCCTAAATTTGAAAGACACAAACTACTAATACAATCAACATGGATGAATCTCAAAAACATTTTGTTTTATAAAATAATCCAGATTCAAAAGGCTACATATTATATAATTCTAATTATATGAAATTCCAGAAAAGGCACAAACTGTAATGACAGAAAGAGCTTCCTAAGTTATTAGAGGTTAACGTGATGGGAGGGCATTGTCTGAAAAGGGTAACAAGAGAATTCCTTGGGATAATACAACAATTCCATAGCTTGACTTTAGTAGAAGTTACAGGACTATATACATGTGTCAAAATTCACTAAAATTGAGATACCTAAAATTTGTAAATTTATTTTATGTAAAGTTTGCTCAATAAAATTAATTTTTAAAAGAATGAAGGAGGGAGTCTTTTTGCTAGACTTTCTTTGTGGTTGTTTTTTTAAAATGCCCAAACTCAAATCTTTATTTAGATGCAGAATAGCAAAGTTGTTCCAGTGATGACCTTAGAGATTCCCTGGAATTGAGGGGAATCTGTTAACCCTTTTACCCAGGTGCTGAAAGAGAATATGAAGACAAATATTCTTTCTGTGCCAACACAAGATTGAACCAAACAATATATTCAACCATATGTTCTCATCTCAGCCTGACCATCTGCTGGCTGTGCACTTAAATATATCATCTAGTTCACTGATTCTCATTTGAAGGAAAACTACAGGGTAAAAATGACACATCTTATAAAATAGTTAGCTAATAGCTACATTGAAAAAACCTAAATATACAATCTTCTAAGAACCAACTGTGCACCTTGGGGGAATAAACTCATCCAAGGTATCAATGCATCTATGAGTTTGGAGGAAAAAAATGTCTTTATATCTATAAAAAAGAAATGGAATGAGAGTTGTGTTTCAAACACTTGACCTAAGACAATCAGAAGGCCAAATCTATTTGGTATCTCTAGATTACCCTCAAGGAGAAACTAGATATGAATTAGAGTTATAGCTATCATCCCATTGCCATGCAGAAGTCTATATTTCTGTCCTTCTGAGAATATTTGTTAAGATAATAGTCCATGTATATGTGTTTCCAACAAATGTTTAAGACTCCATTCTTATGCTTTCTTGGTATAAGCTATTATTTTCCCTAACCAGTGGGAGAAAACTCTTGTTCTAATTTTCTTGTTTCTCCAAAGGCAGAATTAGATAACCTGTTTGTTTTTTAATGGGTGGTAAATAATTATGTGTTTTCCAAGCTGCTAAGTGGTGTTGGATCTGTTATTATGTTCCCAAAGTTCATATCCATGACAGTTTGTTAGTCCTTAACTAAAAGCTACATCTACAATGAGACACATTATAATTCAATTTCATCATTTATTCCAAAAACATTATTACCAAGGTAAAGTTAAATGCAAGACTACTTATTGAGAGACTTCCTAATTTCAATCTCTCACATATTTCATCTCAGCAGCTCCTTGGGAGCCTCTTCTTCCCTCTGCCATTGGCAAATGGCATCCTTCAGACTTTACCTTTTTCCCAATCCAGCTCTTAGTATGGTTCAGACACTGTCAGAAAAGCAGGCTGTCAAGGACTAAATCAGAAAGGATGGACCCTGCTGTTTCCTTCACATCAGAGAGAGAATCCCCTGGGGTGACTTTAAGACACAATGTTCACCTGTCATTTCTAGCTCACCTGCAGAATCCACTTGGGGTGCTTTTCACATTGTCAGGTAGTCACATTTCTTTCCTTGAGCCTTTTATTTATGAAAAAGAGAAACACCCTATAGAAGGCCAAGCCAGGATTCTTTTTAGAAGGAACCTCAGCAAGGTACAGCTAGCAAATGAATAATCTGCTTGCACTGCACTGCTTTCAAGCAGGCTTAAAACAAAACAGTTTGTAAGGCCAAACTGGCATTATAGCCTAACAGACCTGCAATCCCTCTTTAAGCCCAGTATTCAACCTAAGCGGGAAAATTCCAGCAGGGATGGCTGCATATTGAGCTAGCTCAAGGTACCCAAAATGCTCAAGAAAAAGAGCATTTCAGCATTTCCTTCCACATTCTCTCATTACCTATGAGGTACATTAGCTTATTATCATCCAGGGAGTCTGCGATTTGAGAGTGCTTGGCAGGCACAAGGTTTAAGGAGGGTATATCTTAGTTTGAGGGTGAAGATTTAAATTATTTTCCAGAAGTGCACTCAAATCTTCCTAGTGCAACCGAACATAATTCTTTAAGCTCATGATTGCCTAACCTGCTAAGTGCTCACTCTAGCCCTCAGAGTTCCTTCCAGATGAGCTAAGTGCTTTCTGCATGCAAATTTCATGATTAGAGATAGACATTTAATGGAACAATTCTGTAGCTCTGTGATGCATAAAAACACTGGAGGAGAAGGGTCTACCTTCTTCCAACCAGGGACTGTTGAAAGCTTGCCAACCTCTTTAGCAGGGAAAAGGCTGGCAGGGAGTCTGTCCACAATGTCGAAAGAATCACACCTGCTAATGCTCGCTGGCCTACTGGATCAAGCACTCCCTTCTTGTCCAAAGTCCCCCTCCTAGATTAGACCTGCTCAGCTTAGGCTTTCTAATGAGCATCTGCCTTTTGGAGCTCTGCACTCCATCTGCTACACATATCACTGCAAGATGAACCTTTATAAACTACCATTGTGCATTAAGATGTCCAAGAATGTGCCTGCCAGATCTAGCGCTGTCTCTTTATTATTCTTTAGTTTATGCATTCAAGAAATATTTATTGAGTGCCTACTATGTGCCAGACATGCAGTAAGTTGGTAAGTCTCTGCTATCACGAAAACTGTATTTTCAAGAGAAGAGAAAGATAATAAACAGATAAATTAGGAAAAGAAAAGCATAAAGAGTGGTAGGATAAGAAGCCCTGAGTGCACACTATTTCAAATAGAGCAGTCAGGGAAGGGCTCTCCAATGAGGAGATTATTGTGCAGAAGTGAATGAAGTGAGGGTGCAAAGCAGGAAGATATTTTGGGAGAAGAACACTCTAGGTTTAAAAATTAGAGATATAAAAGGTCCACATATGGAGGATGCTTGGTTCTAGAAACATCTAGGAGGCCCTTGTGGCTGAGATGGAGTTAGCACAGGTAGGAGACGAGTTTAGAAGAGGGACTAGATCACATCCTATACATCCTTGCAGTTGCCAGTAAGGTTTGTTCTGTACAAGATGGGAAAGTCGACTTTGAATTCACAAACTTTAAAATCTATTTTCTATGTCATCACAATCATTTGTTCATTTTTTCTGTTCATTATATAGTCTTAAATTATGTTGACCTTATGCCAGGCATTGATCCAGATACTGGGCATGCGCATGTGAAGAACTCAAGTTAACAAAGGAATCATGGTATGTAAATGCTCTCTTACAAGCATATACGGGGCACTGTGGAAATATCCAGAAATCTCACCTAACTTGGAGAGTGGGGAGCTTGGACCAAGAGGAAGCCAGAGAAGTATTCACAAGGCAACTGAATGATACCATGTTTGTGGCAGGTGTTTTCTTGCTGTTCCCCCGTTGAAGAGCCTTTTCTTCTCCTATCTCCTGTTAAAAACCTACACATACATCATTTTCCCACTCAGCACCTGGTGGCCTTCTCTGAATTACCCAAACTTCACTGACTGTATTTAGATTTCCAAGGCCTAAAACACAGGCCTTCTGTAACATCTCATTTCTAATTGCCTTGTGATTTGCTTTTCTGATACATTCTAAATATCTTGAAGACTGACTAGGATCATGACTTAGACCTTTGTCACAAATCCCTCAAGTTATCCAGCATAATGCCTATGAATAACTAAAAGAAGCAACCATGGAACTGGTAAATGGTAGAAGTCCAAGGGAGGCAGGCAGCCTTAGAATGAGGTCATTGATCTCCATGAAGACCACAGGAAATGTCTTAGGGAAAGAGAAAATGAGAAGTGAGTCACTAGGACACTTTCATTCACTCATCCCCTGAAAGCTTATGGAATATGTGTAATGAGCCAGAGTCAATTGCTATCACAAGAAAATACATAATATTCCCAATCAAAGAGCAATAAGAATTCCTGACAGATGAAGGTATTCAAAAGCCACTTCCTCTTTGTTCCGTTTTACATGGATTCTCTAGAACAAAACTAGCAATTGCAACAGATGTACAATTGCAGAATTTGGTGTCAATGGGGCAGAAAGCACTTTGCTCTGAGAAGTTGCTCACAGAGAGATAAGCACCTTATTCACTTTGCTGAGGGCACTTTCCAACAACCTCCAGAGCGTGGCTCTGGAGCAGGTGAAGTGGGTAAAAGCGGATTTGTTACAGATCTTAGATGACTCAAAAAGGAGGATTAAACCAGGCCTGTTGTGTGCACCAGGACCCTACATTTTCTCACTACCTGGCATCAGAACATCAGCATCTCCCGATATGAAGAATGCAGACATGAATCACAGTGCGTATAATCTGAACTTTAAGCAAAGACTTGCATCTCCATTTCCTGATAGTAAAGTTGACCTAGTTCATTTCTTACATGAGGGCTTCATTCTTCACGTGGCATCTACGGCTCTTCTAAATTTTCAAAATTTTAAAATGTGCATATTGTTCTGGTAAACCAGCCATATTGGGTGGGCACAGCTACTATTTTGTTAACTTTTTTAATGTCCTGATTGCTACAAGATACAAAAGACTTGAAAATTAGAACAGGGATCTGTTTCAACCTCTGTTACAACCATGAGTCCTCGTATGCTGGGGATGCCCAGCAAATTATTGATTGTGAATTGATTATGTATGTTAGATCTGTGGCTTCATCGAATAGACAAGTTTTTGAATTGGAATATACAATCATGAAGCCCAGCTAATCAAAGCTTCAAGTAAGATTCCAAGATTCTTCTACATTGGAGCAGTGAACAAGACTTGCAGCTAAATCTGCAGCAAGCTTAGTATTTTTTGCTATTTACCCTGGAGTCAGTCAAACTCATCTGCTGTCCTTGTGTTGAAAGCACTGTGATCACCAATATGATTAATATGCTCTTTCTCTGTGGCAGGGGCTGTCTAAAGCCAGCTTTCACTGAGCTCTGTAAATGTCTTTTTTATGCCCTCCATTGAGCATATGCCTCTGAAGTTTAAGTAAACAAGGGACATTTGAAAGTGCACACTATATCGGCAAATACAGTTCTCCCACGTTTTATCTAGTCTTCCTGTGACAAGGCAAAATTGCAATTCTTCCTGACTGTTCATCACCAGCCTCTTTGAGTTCACGACGCCTTTACACAAGCAGTTATTAGGTGACTCATTTACTTCTCTTTAGCACCTGAACAATGATAGCAAAGCACAAAGAGGACTTAAGGGATTTCAGGGAAAAAGAAGAAAGAAAAATAGCTGTTGTACTTCTTGTTCTCTGCAGTTGATTACAGACAGTTCTCCATAGCTTGCTGTACAGATTGTACACAAGAGATAAATGCTCTCTCTCAAAGGGGTCCCAACAGTGAGTGAAGATTGTTCCAGTTTATGAACAGTTGACCCTCTCTCTTCTAACTGGGAAAGTTGGTACAGCATGTTATGTGTGGGGTTCTTTCTTCTGGATCACTCTGTCAAAAAGGAAGGAAGGAAGGAGGGAAGGAAAAAGGAAGGAAGGAAGGAAAGAAGGAAGGAAAGAAGGAAGGAAAGAAGGATCAAGAAGGAAAGAAGGAAAGAGGGAAAAGAGGGAGCGAGGAAAACGAGGGAGGGAGAGAAGGAGGGAGGAAAGAGCTAATCTGAAGCAAATCAGAAATCACCCCTGGAAGTCAATGCTTGGACCAGCTCCCTGGAAGTGTGCAGCAAGATAAGAAACGAGGGCAGCCATCACTCTGGTGAGCAGCACTGAAATCCTCTCTGCAGATTCCAGGCTGAACCGCTGGCAGCTTTCTGAGCTGTGAAGGGTTTACCAGAGTAATGAAGGCCAGGCACATGTGTGTAAAAGCCAGTTTTCTAGCAACTACAATCTAGACTGGTTTTCTATTTTGTTTTCTCCTGCTTTTCTTTCTTTCCTTTCTTCTTTCTTTCTTTTTTTTTTTTTTTTTTATAACTCAGGGGTTGAACCCAGGGACTCATGCATGCTTCTTGCAAGCACTCTACCCCTAAACCACACCCCTAGCCTGTTTTCCACTTTGCATTTTGAGACAGGGTCTTATTAAATTACACAGGTTGCCTCTGGCCTTTAACTTGTGATCCTCCTGCTTCTGCCTCCTGTCACTGGGATTACAGGCATTCACCATTGTGTCTGGTTTAGACTGTTTTTTTTTACTTAGTATATTTATATCATTAGGCCAAAAGAAAAAGAAATGCTAATTTATTTATTAATTTTTATGTCCGCTTACTGCTTAAACATTTTTCATATGAAAAGACTAAATTAAAGAAGGCATAGTACCCTAAAAGAAGCATTTATTAATTTTTTCTTAAAATTATATTCATACAGTGTTTTTATGCATATATATGTAAGTATGTATGTTCATATGTATATGCACATAGCTGCCTACGTCTGATCTTCTTTTGACCAGTCTAATTGTAAAACACCATAAACCTGGCAGATAATGATGACTAATTTTCACCTGTGATGAGACTAATCTGTTTATACTTCTAATATACCCATTTTTATTTTTTAAAACGAAATAAACTAAAATGAATGATCCTGCTCTCTGATCAAGAATATTAGCTGCATAAACCAAAAATACAGAAAGACACAGAAAAAAATACAGATGTAATATTCTCAAAGTATAAAAAGTGACAAGTTATTTAAATAATTGCCTCATATTCAAAGAGAATTGGAACTGTATTTGTTTTGTTTGTTTACGGAGCACCTGAATCATAAACTTTTTCTATTGCTTAAACAAAATGGAATTGATTCCTAGTCACCAAGTCCCTGACCCATTTTAGTAGATCCTCCTTCTGCAAAATGGCCCCTTGGTGACTCTAAGGATGAAAACTAATATCAAGAGATCAGAGAGTGAAAATTTACCATATGTTAGAACATGTGTACAGCAGAGCTTGCCTTGGATTGAATGCTGTCAGCACGGGGATTCTTCAGTTTAAATGTGTCATTTCATCCACACCTTAATCCCTCAGCAAAGCTGTCTGTCTTTTGTTTGCTTTTTATGAGAGGGTACCCTCCAAATGCAGATGTTTCCTAAAACAAGCTACCTACCAAGATTCAGATAAGTCACCACAATTGAGTTTTGTGTATTTCATTGATTTTCTAGTATCATTTGCCACACTTTTTAAATTTTTATCCTTAGCAAAGTAATATGTGTGCATAATTTACATAATCAAATAATTGGGTATTTAAAAACAGCTTTCTCTGACCTAGCCATTCTTGTCCTTAATTCTTGTTTTCCAAAGGCAAACATTTTCAGCATTTTCTTCTGAAATTTACCTTCGTATTTGAGTCATATGCTTACAATTTTTATCTTTTGCTTTTCTATTTTAGACATTATCTTTTAAGTTCCTACAGTGAAAGGTAAGGATTTCAGCTTCTTTATGCATCTACCCCACAAGAAACACACACACAAACACACCCTTTTCATTATAGATATTACAACTTTTAGTTAAATTAATACCCATAGTTAGTATCTTTCTTGTTCAACTTTTTGCTTTGTGTACAATCAATAATTACCCTGTTTTTTCTCTTGGTTTTCCATATATACATATACATATATATATAAGTAATATGTATATACACACACATATATAGCATATATATACATATATAAGTATATATATATATATATATATATATATATATATGCACAGATAAGTATATGTATATATGCACAAACACATACACCTTTAATACCTGTCCAACAGTGTAAAATTTCTTCTAATAACATAATACAGGAATAGAAAAAATTTTTTTCCATAGATAGCCAGAGTCATGATTAGATGTTTTCAGGGGATTGGTTTTGGGTCTCCTACAGACACCAAAATCCACAGATGCTCAAGTCTCATATAAAATTGCAGAATATTTGTATATAACACCTAATGTACCTCCTTCAATGTTCCTCAAATCACCTCTAGATTATTTAATACAATGTAAATTCTATGTGAATCATTGATTTACTATATTGTTTCGGGAATAACAAAAAAAGTCTGTACATTTCAGTATAGCTGCAATATTTTCCAAATATTTTTGATCCACAGTTGGTTGAACCTGCAGATGTGGACAGAACCAGCACATACAGAAGGCCAAGTATAGTTAGGGCTTTGTGAGCCAAATGGTCGCATGCAATTACTCAATTCTGCCATTGTAGCAATGCAAAAGAGTGGGCCTGGCTGTGGTCCAATGAAATGGTATTTACAAAAAATACCCAGGGAGCTGGATTTGACCTGAGCTATGACCTCTGATCTTACTTCAGGTGGTCTATCTGGTCTTGGTTTTCTTGAAAATATCCCTCCTATACAGTTTACTTCCATTCGGACTTGATTCCATCTACACCTGCTGCATAGCCATCACATGAACCTCTCTCCTTGGCTGGCTTCTTTCATTTATGGGTCTCATGTATTTCTTGTTTTATATCATCTTTTCAATAACCTGTCAAGAAAAAGTATGTTGAAGGTAATTTTTTTAGATCAAATAGGTTCCTCAATTCTATCTATGTTGTTGTTGTTAGGTGCTGTTAAGTCAGTATCCAACTTGTAGCGACCATACATACAACAGGAGAAACAATATTGTTAGTACTTCTCTGCTATTCATATGGTTTTCAATGGCTGATAGTTTTCTGGGAGTGGGTTGCTGGGTCCTTCTCTCAACCCTACAGCACCTGGTGTTCCCAGGCAGTCTCCCATCCAAGTACTGAGCAGGCCCAATCCTGCTTAGCTTCTGAGATCTGACAGGATCAGATGTCACGGTGGTACAGCTGCAGGCAATTCTATCCATACATATGTTAATACTTTTCCTTGGTGTAAAATTCTAAGTTAGCAATAATTTTCCTATTAGATTTTTTAACCATATCTTCCTTTTCTTTGAGTTTCTAATTCAGAAAAAATGACTCTATTCTGGGTCTCTATCTTTCCTATGCAGCTTGTTTATTCTTTCTAGCAGCCTTTGGGGTTTTCCTCTTTTTGTTCAATGTTTGGAAATTTTATGATGATGCTTCTTATTACAGTGGTTGTTATTTCCATCAATGTGTTAGAGATTCAATTAATTCTTTAAAACAGAAGTGTGTGCATATCACCTATGAGGAATTACTTAGAATTGCTTTTTTTGAATAATTATCTTCAATATGGTTTTTTTCTTTCGGGAATTCCTATTAGTCACATCTTCAACAGGTTCATCTTTTCTTTGTCCTTTCCCCATCTCAAGTTTCTTGGTTCTCAATTTTTCAATGTAAAATCTAGCTGTCCTGGAAGTCACAATAGATGATGAAGTAATAGATGAAACTATACAAAGAATCAGAATTAGAGAAGGTAAATGTCCTTTGATGAAAAAGTATCTGGAAAGTCACTTAGCCAGCTGCAGGGAGTTGGTAAGCACAGCATATGGGTGTCGATCCTTCCCAGGACCTCTCCACAGAGGAATACAGCCTCGTAGGTACATGTGACACAAACAAGGATTCCAACCAAAAGCATCTCTCATGTTTATACACGAAATCAATGGGAAAATTCTATAATTATAATGGTCTTCTTCACCTGGTGTTCCACACACCATTGTTCTATTCACTTTAGTCACTCTTCCATTGTTGACTTTTTCCTCAAATGTCTGATGTTTCTTGATTATTGTTTATGTTTATGAATGATGCACTAAAAAGCTGATTGGAATAAGACAGACATTACTTTATCAATTATACAAAATATTTCCTAGCTATGCAAGCCTAAACAAAGTGTCAATTTCAGTAAACCACCCTTTTCTCACTTATATATTGGGGATGCTAAGCATCTCTTGCGTGGTATTCATGAATTTCTACTAAGATCACATATGCAAGTGGCCTATCAAAAGCCACACCCTTAAGCTTTATGAGGGGTCCTTAAATTTGGAAATTTTTTCTGCTTTTTAGCATAATAAGGGAAGTTACGTATTGGGTGTCAGTACCATATATCAGATAGACATTAGGCTAAAGAATCAGATAAACAGAAGATGTTCTCAAGCAACTTTATTATTTCATTCATTTATTCATTAAAAAGTAATTACTGAACATTATCTCTACCTCTTACTCTCTGAGTGTGCTTAGACAAATTCCTAATGCTCCTCACCTTTGTTTTATTCATCTATAAAACTGAAATGATAATACCTACATAGTTAGGTCGTTGTGAAAAATGGAATAAAACACAAGATTTGCAGTCCATTATCAGTAGTGAGGAAGTTATCTATCATACTGCATGATTAGTTTAAGAAATATATTAGTAAACCGGGCACAGTGGTGCACATCTGTAATCCCAGCAGCTTCGGAGGTGAAGGCAGGAGGATTGCAAGTTCAAGACCAGAGGTAGCCTGCATGATTTAGCGAGACCCTGTCTCAAAAATGTAAAAACATGGGCTGAGGGGGCAGCTCAGTGGTATAGCACTTTCAGAGCATGCAAGTGCGAGGCCCTGTGTTCAATCCCTGGTACCACAAAAAAAAAAAAAAAGAAAAGAAAGAAAGAAAAAGAAATATACTAATGACCGAACATTTAGCATGAGTTTTTTAAAGCTTAGTGTTCTTGGAGTATGAACTGGAGTAATAATATTAAAATATTCATAAATACACTTAGCTATAAATACATTTTGGGAGAAGGACCTGGCAACCCCCTCCCAAAAATCAATCTGCCATTGAAAACCCTATGAACAGCAGAGAGGCACTGACAATAGTGTTTCCCCTGTTGTACAGAGGGTCGCTGTGAGTCGGATACCGACTCGACGGCACCTAACAACAACAACAACAACAAATACATTTGTATTGAAGACAAAATGTTCCTATACAACTTAGGCAATGTTATGGATACTAAACTAAGCTGGAATTCTGGGGACCTTCTATTCAAATCTTCTATTATTGTTGAATATTTAAATTGATCAATCTTTGGGCCATAGTAACCAAGGTAAGAAGTTATAGGTGAGGTATTTGCAAAAGTAGTACACTAAGAAAGAGAAGACTTACAAACTCCACTGTACACAGAAGTTAGCTTGTTTATTGTTGTTAGGTGCCATTGAGTTGAGTCCAACTCATAATGACCCTATGTACGGGAGATAGAAGCACTCCCTGATTCTGTGCTAGGCAAGTGATCTTATTTATATTTAAGCCCATTGTTCCAGGCATTATGTCAACCCATCTACTGGAGGGTTTTCCTTTTTTTTTTTTTTTTGTTGACCTCCCACTCTGCCAAACAGGATGTCTTTCTCCAGGGATTGGTCCCTCCTCCTCACATCCAAACTACATAAGATACAGTCTAGCCATCTTTGCTTCCAAGGACCACTCTGGTTGCACTTCTTCTATGACAGATCTGTTGGTTCTTTTGGCAGTCCATGGTATATTTAATAATCATCTCCAGCACCGTAATTCAAAAGCATCAATTCTTCTCCTGTCTCCCTTGTTCAGTGCTAGATTGCTTAGCAAGGGTATTTCCCACTTTTAGCTATTTTATTACAATGTGATTTAAAACCATGAAAAAATTATTTCTGAGATTTATGACCTATTTTAAGACTGTCTTATCTTGGGAGGCATCTCTTCAGTGACTCTAAGAATGTGGCTGAGAGATGGGCATTGAAGTTCTGCCATATGGTTCAACATATGTACAGTTGGTATACATGCCTTGGATGGATAGCAACATAAGATATACTTTATATACAGTGTATCATCACACATAAACCTTTCAAAAGAAGTCCATAATCTGTGTGTTCATGCATATAATTATAGGAATACATATGCATAAATGTGCATATATATCCATATATAGTTACTCAGATGTATGAGTATATAATCAGGAATCATTTTCATGGGGAGCATAAAGTATTGGGAAAAGTCTGCCTTGCCAACTTTAAAATCTAATTTTTAATTAATTCATTTGTTTATTAGAAATAATTGTTGAAAATATATTATGTGTCACACTGAACACAAAATGGTGTTGAACAGTATCACAGATACTGCAAAGGAAATGATGTTTTGCAACAGAGAAAATGTGTCACCCTCATAGAACATTTTAGGCAGAAATAGCTGCACAATATTTTCCAAATTCCCTGTAGGACTCTGCTTTGGCAAATGTTTGTCCCCTAGTGAAGGACTGTTAATGGGAAATAAGTACCTCTTGTTGTTTACAAAGTTTTATGCAACTGCAAAAAAAGAGGAAAAAAACTCTTACATTAAGTTATGATCCGAGCCACACCTTTCCAAGTACTCTTTAAAGAATTAGACTCTCTCTGTCTCTGTTTTTGCCTCTCTGTCTCTGTTTCTTACACACACACACACACACACACACACACACACACACACACTCCACAAAAATATTAACAGAAAATGAAGTTCAAAAGGGAACACTGCTCTCAAAACTAATGGGATGTTGGAGTGGTCCTCAACACCTTCAAAACTCTTCTGGTCTGTCTTGTAGGCAACAGGGACTTACACTCAATCACTTAGCTGTTTATTTTCCTCTTACTTATTTTCTTCTTTCCATCTACCAGAACTTCTTTCTCCCATCACTGCCCTTCCTCACCTATTTCTTTTCTTCTGGTCCTTTTTTTTATTTGATAATGCCTCTGTTTATTATGTTAACTATCCATTTTCTGTGTAGTACTTGAAAATTTTTATATAAATCACTCTACCATACAAACAATAAGTGCATAAAAGCTCAGGAGATAGTGGCAGAGGAGGATACTATATGAAGGACACATATTCAGAATTTGAGAAAGAGCCACTTAAACCAAACATCTGGAAATCTGTCTCCCCAGTCATTATATCCACTGAAAATATCTCCAGGCCACTGTGATAGGACACATACAAAACTCTCACAGGTGCATTCTAGTAAATTCTTCTGGTGAGATATATTCTTTCTCTTAAACATATGGAAACATATGTATGTGTATAACAAGAGCATATTTTTGTTGAAAAATAGCAATAGTCAGCTAGCACAACAAAAGAATGGTATATATTGCACATTTTAAATGACAAATTTAATATAACAATATTTTTAAATAAAAAAACACTTTCAAGTTATATTAGATTTTCAAAAAGTGAAGCCAAATTCAATTATTTTTCAAGTGATTTTAAGTGCCATCTTTGCCTCTCATTGTCCACGAGATATTTATGATTAAATTGCTATTATTTGTTATGCATAGTACAAACAATGCAGCAGGTGTTTTGTTTCTCTCAGTGTGTTTGAATAGTGAAGGTACTCAACACACATTAATTCAATCATTCTTCTATCATTAGGCCATGCAAGTGGAGTCTCAAGTCTCTCCAGCACCCCTGGTCTTCATTCCTTTACTCACAATTGTTACCAAAAATTAACATCTTTTATGTTGTTCTTCTAGTCCAAGAATAGAATAGAATCTCCATGCTGACCAAGTTATCTATGAACATTTCTTCCAAAACACTGCCACTGGCAGCCTGATTTCTGCTAGGCATTGGTGTTGTTCAAAGGAGCTAAGTGGTTCAGATTTTTCTTGAGCAGCACTTGCCATTTCACCAGGCTGAATAACAAGAAGAAACCACAGCAGCAGTGGTAGAGTAATAGCTACATTTACAGTGCACAACTAGGTACTTAGAAGTGTGTTCTATTGACCTGATCTGGTTTTATTTGGATGATGACCTGTGAGGGAGACAGTATTGTCCCTATCTTCTTGTTGTTGTTAGGTGCTCTCGAGTTGGGTCCAACTTATAGTGACCCTAGGTACGACAGAACAAAACATTCCCCAGCACTGTGTCATGCCTGGCACTATGTCAGTGCTTCTCTGCTGTTCATTGGCTCTTCAATGACTATTTGGGAATTGTTTTGGAAGTGGGTTTCTATGTCCTCCTCCTGTTTTTGCAGTGCTGTGTATCAAATTCAGGGCCACAGAGACTGCAAAACAGCACTCCACCAATTCAGCTAAACCCCACCCCATCCCTATCTTACTAACGAGGAAATAGCCCCATGGAACTAAAGAAACATGTTCAGACTATACAAGTAGGAAATGGGAACGCTGGAATTTGAACCCAGGTTTACATAACTTCATTCTACATTGTTAGGCAAGAGAACAGATAGTTTTACTTACCAGATAGGTCTAGAAAAGCAAGTTCAGAGTCTTCAAAGACTCAGGCTCTCTTTGCATTTATTCCATCTTCCTCATTATAGGCAATTTGTTGCAATTTTTTTTGACAATCTTACCTTTAAATATTCAGTTACTGCTGCCTCCTCTTTTCTATTTATCCTATCAGTGCCCTGTTGAGATCCTCATTCCTCCCCGCTGGACCCTTTCAACACTATCCTAACCTCTGTTTGTCTTTTCAGCGGTCAGTTCCCCCTTTATTTCATCTCAGCTTCCTCAGCCTCAGCACTACTGAGGCCCACTGATTATTTGTTGTATATAGTAAGAGGTGTAGAAGCACCCTGGCCTCTCCTCATCAGATTCTATCCCCACCACACACACCCAGCGGGGTAGCCAAAAACGTCTCAGGACCTTCCCAAACATCCTGGAGGGTCAAATATCACCTCCAGCAGAGAGCCACTGATGTATCCTGAACATTGTCAATAGTTAAAGATCTATACAGCTCCCTTTAATGGGGCAACTCCTGGCTCACTGTGCTTCAGGCCAAGTGTTCAAATTCATCTCCTCTAGGCATGCCTTGGTCCAGCAAAACTGTTCCAATTGTTGTTACCAATACATCCTATCTCCAGGATTTTACTTCCCTGTCTCTTTTACATGAGTGTATATTCTTATTAGTTTTCCTCCTCAAATTCCAAGGTCTATCTCAAAAGCTGCCTCCTCTAGAGACTTCTGTGGTAGCCCCATTCAGATGTTATGGCTGCTTTCTACGCTGTCTGCACCTGGGAATTTCCTCCTAAAATGAACTGATGGTGGCCTTTTTTGAATTATGGCTATTTGTATCCATCTTCTTCCCTGCAACACTTTTAGCTCCTCAGGAACAGTCACTATGTCCCAGCTGTAGTTTATAACCCAATCTGTGCCAGGCACCCATTAAGAATATAGTAAGTATTTGTGAGTTAATTGCTAGTACTAAAAAAAAAGAATTCTTAATGTCTACCTTGAGAATATGCATTTAATGTCAGGAAAACTCCTTTAGCATGTCCATACAGCAAAGAGAAATGCAGGGAGCTGCCAGAAAAACAGTGTCTGATTGGGGCTGCAGGAGTTTCTAGACTTAGCTACCCTGGGACGTGTGCCCCCAAATTTGCTGGAGGAATCCTCAAACTGTGTAAGAGATGAGAACATTTATCCTATCAGGGCCACAGGTTTAAAAAGTTGCTGAGTCACGATGGGGAGGCTAGCAAGACCATTGGCACAAAGGGAGCTCTAGAGAGCTGCCCATCACACCAGGAGGTGAGACCCGTCTCTGTCTGGGGAGGCTGGTTGTTGGCCAATGCATTTGCCCTTTGTACGGGCTCTGTTCTGTCTCATAGAGCCAAGAGGGTGGCCTAATGGAAATGTCTCTGCTTTGACAGGATTCTAGTTGCTAAAATCTCAAAATAAATAAATAAATAAACAAACTTCTAAAAAAAAGATGAGCATATAAGCTTCTTGATCTCTTTCAGGACCCTGATATAAATACTGTTCATGGAGAAGAGGATAGAAGGGTTGTAAACATTTCTTTAAGGTCCTAAGCATTTGGGCAAGTGCTAATTTAAGGGCTTCTATACATAGCTGCTGCATAAGGCCTAGGCTGTGTATCACATGGGCCCATGCTGTAGAATAGCATTAAAATGACAGCTGGTAAGCACGTGAATCCCCTGCCCTTTCAGAGTTTAAATAGGAAAGTGACATTTCACAATGTGCCGCACAAGTCCACCAGATTGGCTGTAAACCAGCCCAAAACACATCCAGTGCTTCATCCCAGAAGGTCTTGATGAACAGTAACACATTTAGTATACTTTTCTTCAAATGTCTGCCCCGAATGTGATTGTTGACTCGACACGCCCTGTGCCAGGCTGACAGAGAGCTGAAGGGTTTTGTGCTTTCCAGCCGCCTCTAGCTGACTCCATCCTTCTTCGCATCGGTTTTGGGTTTCAGTTGTTATAAGATCGAAATCTGCCTCACTAGTGGCAAGGTGGAAGAGGGACAGCAGATATAATTCAGAAGGCTTGCATTTCAAGTTGTATTTGGAATGAACGTAATGTACACCAATAATTGCAGAACAGAATATTATTTCTCTGAGCCAAGCTTCCAAGAAGAGAATATTGCTTATCTTCATTCTTGTCATACATTTTTCCCTTGGCCCACTCCCCTGCTGCCCCCTTTGGTGTTCTTTTGTGACAGCTGCATTTTCTTTAAAGCACATTTTCTTATCCATATTGTATGTTACTCAAGCTCTTTTATTTTGGATTTTTCACACATCCTTCACATCTTCTTTGTAGCTCTAGTCAATAAGAGCTAAGACCTAAATGTGCCTTTGCACTTCGTGGCTATTCCCTTATCACATGCATTTTCTGTTGCCTCAAGGAAGACCTATATAATTTTTGTTATTGAAATCTGAATTTTTTTTCCCTCCCAAGCAGATGGAGGATGTGTAAACGTGTCTAAGGATTTAGAATAGCATTAAATTTGTTTCTTTCCCCCTTTCTACAAAGCCCTGGGAGTCAGAACATTTCTCAGGCACCCATTAAAACCAAGATAGAAGAAAAACAGCAATAATTCCACAACCCAGAGAAAACTGCAAGAATGCTGCCAAGCCTCCTTTGCCACACAGAACTTTCTGGCTGTAAGTATCAATCTCTCCCTCTTTGGCAAGACTGTATGAGTCCCAAGTCATGCATGGACGGAATTACCTGATTCCATTATATATTGATTGAAAGATGTGAAGCTTTTATTGTTGCTATTTGTCAGAGCCCCTTGCCAAGAAATGTGTGGGAAATAATGCTGTACAGGGAGCCCCAACTTACTCACCTGCTATACTCACAGTCTCGTTCATAAATTGACTTGGTGGATATTAAAATGTATTTCCCAGCCAAATAAGGCTCTCTCGGGTGATCAGGTACCCTGCAAGCCCATAAAGGTACAATTAACCCTTAATAAGACACTCCTCTACTTTTATTTTATACTCCTAATACACCAATATACTCTAGACTCACATGATACACTCCCCTACAAAATTCAAATACATTCTTTGCTATTTACACTTCCATGGCTCCATTCATCTGCATTTCATTGCTGTAAATGTCCTTCCCTTTTCTCTTCATGTGAGTAACTCTTCTGATTGTGCTCTCATAGGATTGTCTCTCATAGGAAGCTTTCCCAAATTCCTTCCTAGCCCACCCACCTTCTAGTTGAGTGATATGGACTCTCTGGTCCCCATCATAACCAAGACATATTGCAATGCTTACAACATCAGACTAAAACACTTTAGTAGCTGTCCCTTTCTTCTACCAGATGTTCTTCTACTAGACTGAAATTTCTTGATGATTTGGTCATCATTGTGTCCCAGAAATAGTAGTTTTTAAATAAATTTTCTTAAATGGCAACTTAACTGGCAGTAACACAAGTGCTGCCTCCCAGACTCCTTATCCAGCTCATCATCTCCCTTTCTTCCTGTCCAACACAATCAGCAAGGCTCTCTTAGAACTTCAGATTCACTTCTGGAGGAGTTTGAGTTATTATCAACAAGGGTATCTTTGAACTATTCAACTAGTTTTGAGAAATCCCATGTCATCTGAGATGAGAAACACAGAGGGACTCTAAAGGAAAACCTCAAGGTAGCAGAGTACAAGTTCTGGTAGGACCAGCTGTGACCCCAGGTCCCATAAATTGGACAGTGCAGTCTGCGTAGAGACAGCTCAGGGGACATTTGGTATCATGTACATGTTAATCATCACAAGCAAGTCAGGTTCTATAGCTAGATTGCTCTATGAGGAATAGCAGAAATTCCATAGACTTCTCTTTAACCCAAGGAAGATTTGCCAACTCTTATTTATCTACTCATTGATTTTCTTCTTTTTTTCCTTTTTCTTTTTTCTTTCTTTCTTTCTTTTTTCTTTTTTCTTCCTCCTCCTCCTCCTCCTCCTCCTCCTCCTCCTCCTCCTCTTCTTTTGTGTGTTGTACTTGGGGGTTGAATGTAGGGTATTGCACATACTTTGCAAGTGCTCTGCCACTGGGACACACCCCCAGCCCATTTTTATTTTTAATCTTGAGTCAGGGTCTCACTAAATTATGCAGGCTACCTCTGGCCTTGAACTGGCAATCTGCCTGCCTCCACCTCTGGAGTCACTGGCATTATAGGCATGTGCCACAGCACCCAGTTTACTCATTGATTTTCTAATCCAATGCATGAAGTAAAGACTTTCCTTGTACCATCTATTCCATGAAGTTTTTCCTTATCATAGCAATTTCTTCTTCCTCAGAAGTTTCATAGCTCTTAGTGGTTTGGGTGCTAATTAATTATATTTCTTCAGGTTCCTGTAGTACCTCAGATGCCACTGTACTCCCTCCTAGAATTTAACTGCTACTCCCTTACAGTCTTCAAAGACAGTAATAGAACCTCAAGATTCTCACTGGGTAGGATCTTGAACACATCTAGTTTAACTCTTTTGTTTTACAGCTAAGGAAACTGACATCCAGAGAAGTATCATGTCTGACTCCAATATTCACAATTAATTAGAAGTAGAGCAGGGATGAAAATCTATATAACCTAATTTAAAGTTTACAGTTATCACTGGAACATTATACTGTCTCTTAACAAATTCTGTCTTGTAATACTTAAGTTGAAACATGTCTCCTCTTCTCCTTTAGGACTAGATACCTGTCTGATCTACCTCTGTATTAATCCCGGTCCAGGCAGGAAAGACAGGGCAGATTAAAATTGTGTAATACATTTAATTTTACAAAGAGACAATGAGAAAACCATAGGCAAGTGTTATGTTTTTCTTAATCAGTAGAATAATGTGTAGTACCCTAAAATCAGCAATTGCAGGGACCCCTTCTTGGATCAAAGGGGCAGAGAGCAAATATTTACTCCATATGGAGCTCTGCAGCAGCACATTGTAAGTGCTATAGACTGCAGAGGGTCATTCTGGGAGGAAAGCAGCCCATGTAGGATGATCCAACAAGATGAGATCTGGGAGGATAGCCTTATTCTCTTCTCACTCCTGACCTCATGCCAGTGTCTCCCATTGATTCACCTTAACAGAAATCAGAAGGCAAGGGATCCTGCATGTATGCAATCTGAACGGATCTGCCACCTGAGTCATGGGAGAAGCTGTGGGAAAGCAAGTGGCATGAAAGACAATGTACCTGAAGAAAAATGGAAAATACCCAAGGAAGTGCTTAGCACCCTGCCATGCACAGAGTAGACGTCCATGAAATCCTTTGTATAAAAACAAAAAACAAAAAACAAAACCAAAAAACTATGCCTTTGATGACAAAGTTTCAGGTTATGTTACATTGTAAGTGTGATAGCCAAATCCACTGGGGCATTCCGCACATTGAACTAGGTGATGCCCTGCCCAGAGGAAGCAATAAATAAATATTTGAGGAAAGAAATGTTAAGTAGCTTAGATAAACAAAATGTAAGATCATGTTTAAGGGGAAAATTAGGGCAGCCTGTTCACAAACATGCATGAGAGTCAAGGTTGGTTAATGAAATAGATTGACTATTGCAAGACACTCCCAAACATGAAACTCTCCTGTCCTGCAAGTTATTTCTCCTAAGTATGGTCTCCAAATTTCCTTCATTTACACTAGAAGTTTGAGGTACCAGGGAGGTGTCACACTGTACATTCTTACAACACTTATTGCCTCATTATGAAGAGATGCTTTCAAATCATCACACTATTTACTGTTGTATTAGAGTCCTTGTTCTTCAGTTCCACTAAGCATTAAGTACTGCTAGGACTGCCACATGTGCTTATGCACACTGGGGTGACGTCTTGGTTAAGAAGCTCTTCAAAATCCCCATCTATGTGCCAAAAAACACTGAAAAGTCTTTAAAACCTGAGAAAAATTAAGGAAGTCTAAAGGAAATATTATTTTTCTCTAAGAGAATAAGTATTTATGAAAAATTCAGAGCCGACTTTTCATGGTAACTTCATGCTTAAAGAGTTTCCTAATTCTTATAAAATATTATCCACCTAATTTCATTTCTCCTTCCATTAAGCACATAGCTAACAGCTGGCCATTATGAAAGACAATCAAGGCAGCCCATGCCCATGGCCACAATTTTTTTCCAGCAGCTTGAAGAGGACAGAGGAATGAATTCTGGCTCCTGGCTCAGCTGTGTGATAGTTTTTCTGGAATGCAAAGACCCTTCTTGAGTTCATGGCATCTTCCCTTCTCTGGCAGCAGGCGAAGAATTGGGAAGACTTTAGAGAGTGAACTTCAGTCATCTCCTGAGTCTTTACCTGAGGCAAAAGCAAGGGTCTTTCACTGACATGGCCAGCTTCCCAAGAACTTCTGTCCTGTAAAATATAGATGATTCTCACTGAAGACAGTGGGATTTACCTGAACTTCTACAAGGGCAGAATTCAGTCTATATTTTAAGAGTCAGGAAAACCATAAAGGAGCGCAGGTGATCTTTGCACACTCAGGCATGCTCCCCCCCACCAGTCATGCACCCATCTCCACACAATTTTCTCTCCTCTTTGTGGACACTTGATCTCAGGAAGTCTAACCTGAGCTAAGATATAAATGACTGGAAAGGATTTAATATGTGTTGCTACCTAGATCAGGGAAAGGACCATTGTACACATGAGACAAACCGGAAACTATTCAATGCAAGGAAAGGCTTCTGAGAAGGAAGGAGGTAGACTCAGCTCTGTATCTTTTATTATTGCCCAGTACTTGGATGTTTCTGTTAGGGTTTATCAGGAAAAAACAAACCATTGTGGGTATTCTGAGCATCAATGAATTTAATATAGGGAAGGAGAACCTTATACCATCATTGGGAGGTCTGGTGAGCAAATGTCAGAAAGGCATCTACCTGCTTTGATGGTGTCTAGAAGCATCAGAAATTCAGAGAAGTTGCTAAGAAATCTCAGCTGCTTGGGGCACAAAAATAGATGGTCTTCAGGAGACCTAATGAGACCTGGTGTCCCTCTGTTATCTACTAGTGCCCATGCCTATCTACTAATATTCCTGTACCTGCTGCCACAGAGTAATGCCTTCTCTTTTCTCCTGCATTCCATAGCTCAGCAAAAGACTGCTCAATGGGGAATTTAAGCAGAACCAAGAAGGTGGATTTGTTAACAAGAGACAGTATCTGGCCTGCCAGCAGAGTAGAAGGATGCAAAATAAAATGGGAAACTAGTGAATGAATAATTAAATGGAAGGATAGAGGGATGGATGATGAATATTTTCTCATGGAATATTTTATATTTCTGTGAGAAATTATATTTATATTTATATTTATATTTCTCATGGAATAGGATGCTCCTCTCTATAGCATTGATACACTGGAGCCAAATATTAGGCAGAGGTTAGACTAAGAGACTGGTGAGGCCCTTTTGTACTCTAAGGTCTATGAGTTTCATGCAAGAATTAAATCACACTCGACCAGAAACAAAGATCTCTTTTGCTTTGTTCAGATAATTCAATGTCTAATTTTAGAATGGGCTGGGATTTAGCTCAGTTGGTAGAGCGCTGCACTGCAGTCTCTGAGGTCCCGAGTTCAATTCCCAGCACCACAAAAATGGGAGAAGGACATGGCAATCCACTCCCAAGGCAATCCCAAAACAGTCAGCCATTGAAAGCCCTATGAGGGGCGCTATGAGTCGGATAACAACTCGATGGCACCTAACAACAATGACAACAATTTTAGAATTTTAAGCATTTTTTAAAATTGGGGCAATAAGTTTTGTGGAGGAAACATAGGTCCTTCCAGAATTCCAAAATCTTGTTACAAAGGCTATCACCTCATTTTCCTACTAATAAAGTATATCCTCTTAATAAAATAAGACATGTCTAAGTAGTCTTGTGCATACACATGCATGTGCATGTGTGCATGCCCCCCACCCCTACTGTATTTCTCCATTTATACTCTATTCAGAGATTAGTCCAAATTTATAAAGTTGTATAAAAAATATTCATCTAACATTACACACAGTTTTGCCTTTGTTAAATACCATTATTCACCATAGTTAATAAAACCTCTGTGGATGCAATGTAAAAAAAACAATAGGATCTCAGCTGCTGGAGATATGAGCCTCACCTACCAATTACTATAATAATATCCTGAGTAACAATATATAAGTCTTTCCACCTCTTAGATTCTCAGTTTCTTAAGATGAAAATTGAGGGCTTTGAAATAGATAATCTCAATATTGCTTCAAGATCTAAAGAACCCTGGTTTTATAATTTAATTGTCACCCCATATCAAAAATATAACTTAGTCATGAGTGACATTGGAACTTCTCTTGATTGTTGTTTGCATGGTCTTCTAATTCTATCCTATCTACTCATTCTACCATGTTAGAATTTTGTGGTTGGATTATATCCTAAGGTTGGTAAATTTGCCTGAAGATATTAGACAGTGTTCTTGGCCACAAAAGTTTAACACAGCTGGGGCAGTGGCACATGCCTGTAATCCCAGCAGCTAGGGAGGCGGAAGCAGGAGGATCCCAAGTTCGAGACCAGAGGAAGTCTGTGTAACTTAGCAAGACCCTGTCTCAAAAAGTAACAACAACAAAAAAAAGGGCTGGGGATGCAGCTCAGTGGTCCAGCACTTGCAGAGCATGCAAGCGCGAGGCCCTGGGTTCAATCCTTAGTACCACACACACACACACACACACACACACACACACACACACACACAAAAGTTTAACACAGTGCTTTGTCCCTAAAGAGATCCTATTGAAAGATCACAAATTTCTATCTGTACCCCTTCTTTCCTCACTGGACTTGTAGTGGCATTAGGTATTAACAGAATGGTAGTAATATAATACTTGGCCAGATGTCAGCTCTGTATTTGAGTATTGCATTGGCTTGGGGCTTTCTTCTGTTGACAAGTTCTCTGAGGGAAATATATGCACAAAGATGCTTAAGCAAAGTCATAGCTCATCATGTGGGTAGCTTTGACCCCAGACACCAGCAAGTTGGACCACGGGAGAACATTCTCTTTACTGAAGCTAAATAGGTCCAAGTAACCTTGAAATGAAGCCCTCGTAGAATATTGCTTCATCTGTTTCATCTCTAATGTATAAATCCTAGTCTTACATCTTGCTACTGCGTCAAAAGGCTAATCAAAAATTCACCCACCAGAGCCTAAGAAATGATAACTAGAGGGAAAAGAAAAAAGGAAAGGGGTGTTTGCTCCTAACGCCTGTGTCTGGCTGACCTCAATTATAGAGAGAGTGGTAGTCCTAGTCTCGAACAGGAAGGAGAGAGAGGAGGGCTGAGACCACTTTCTTGGGGCCTCTGGGAAGACAGGGAGAGGTGCTCTGCCTTCATGTACTGAACTTTTTGCAGCCTAAGGCCAACTACATAATTTCTGGGTCCCAGTGCAAAATGAAAATATAGGGCCTCATCCAGAGCATGGACGGTCAGAATCTCCTTCCTCAGGCCTATTGTCCCACTGCATGGCAGACAGCCAACACCCAACAGTACCTGGGTCCCTGAGGGGAGAGCAGCAGAGGGAAGGGATGCTGGCCAGGGCCTGGGATTCCAGGGGATAGGAAGCAGGCAACAGACAGTCCAACCCAGAAAGGCAGGGAGGAGGTGACAAGTAGGACTTGTATGAGCTGAGGTTCTAAACCTGGGAGCTTGCTCCATTGTTCCACCAGATTTCCCTTTACAACAAAAAATCAAAAATGAAGTCAAGAATAGTCAGGTGCAGGGGGCTTATGAGTAAAGGGCTCTATATGATCACACTGGCCACACACCCATGAAACTGGCCCTGGTGCAACCTGTCAGACTTCCTGGGCCAGTAGATGTGTGCCTTTCCTCTCAAGAGATGTAATGTATTTGTCAGAGTGTGAAGGAAAAATTGGTCTTGGAAGACTACTACTCCCTGTTAGCCATACATGGGATGGGCTGCAGAGCTCTTAGCCTGGCACTGTTACCTGCCACACACAGTGTGAGGCTCTGGGCCACTAATGGCTCCTTACAAAGCCCTGCCTTGATTCTTGTTGGCAGTCCCATCTGTCTGCTCAAGGGAGATTTGTAGACCAACTAAAATTATTTTGACTTTAGAGTCAGGGAGGCCTGAGTTCAAATCTGACCTTCATTTAATTATGTACCAACCATTTGAGGTCTTTGAGCCTCAGCTTCCTTGTATGTCCACTGCAGATAATAATGACCTCTCCTGGAGCTTACATGTTGTGGTGCCTGACAGAGTCCAGCAATGTTGCCCTCTTGGCTGTAGTGGATTGCTGTTATGGTTTCACTATGAAATGTCCCCTATAAACTCATGTGTTAAACACTTGGTTTCCAGCTGGTGGGACTATTTTGGGATGTTCTGGAAACTTTAGGAGCTAGGGCCTAGCTGGGGGAAGCGAGTCACTGGGGGGAGGTCTTTGGAAATACCTGGTCCTTGGCCCCTTCCTGCCTGGCTCTCTCTGCTTCTTGTCCTCCACAATGTGAGATACTCTGCCTTGCTCTTCCCACCATGAATGACTGAATCTTCTGAATCTCTGAGCCAAAATAAATCTTTCTTCTTTTAAGTTGTTTTTCTTGGGTATTTAGTCACAATGATGCAAAGTAATTAATATAGTAGCAGCAACCTCTACCAGTGGAGATTCTGATGACAGAATTTAAACATTATTTCCTATAGTTGATGTCTCCTGTCAGAGCCTGACCCTATCTGAAATGGCTTTCCAGGGTGTTACCAGCTATACACCAATTGCAGGGCCCAGCCATGCCCAACATCTCTCCTGCCTATGGCTTCTCAAGTACCCTCATGCCTCTCACTTCTCCAAAGATCTCTAGGCAAATGAAAACTCAAGGTTATTTCTGCAATAGTCTTCTGGTTCTTGCTCTGTCCTGGAATAACAGAAACAAAGAGGTATCACTTTTCAAGGAACTGGCAAGAAGGGTTCAGAGTGGCACTAAAAGAGAAGGAAGTGTCTTTTGCATGGTTGTGCCTCATGTTTGTCTCCTGGTCTCATTGGGCTGGGCTTTGGGCAGAACCTGGGTCTCTGAGTATCATGGAAAAGAGGCATTTCCTTTCTATGTAAGGTCTTTCTCCTAAAGGATGGACATCATTCGTGTCCTTCTGAGAGTGTAGGAACCCAGGATTACAGTGGATGGTGTGTTAGTCATCTTCGTATTGCTGCAACAAAATACCTGAGATAAATCAACTTATAAAGAGGAAAAATTTATTTGGGATCTTGTTATTAGATGTTTCAGTCCATGAATTGCCTTTGGGCTTGTAGCAAGGAAGAACATGACATTGGGAATGAGTAGCAGAAGAATTCTGTTTACCTCATGGTGGCCTAGACGCAAAGAAAAAGAGAAAGAAAGGGGCTAGGGTCTCAATATATCCTTCAAGGACACACTCCCAATGCCTAACTTCCTCCAACTAGGCTGTATCTCCTAAGTGCCCCCCATACAAACATACCTCCCAATAGCACCATCAGCTGGGAACCAAGCCTCCAACACTTGAGCTTTGGGGATATGGCAAAAGTCCCAGATCCCTCTCTGCATAAAACTCCCAAAGGACTTGAGAACACCTATGCTAATAAGATTCTAAGAACAGGCTCTGCTATCCTGTTCTTTCCCAAGGCAGAGGTTGCAAACTCAGGTTTAATAGAGCCCCAGGTTTTATTCTTGTGTGTATGAACATAATTTCTTTTCTGCTTATCTCAACTTTACAGTCAGATGTCAAATTCCTGGGGGTTTATGAAACATGCTGGTCCATCGACTTCTGGGTGTCCCCTTGTACTAGCAGAAATCCAGTGAGTGCTTGCTGATCTAATTCATACAGGTCAGGATTCAGATGTGCTTCCTGTCTGAGGGACAAGCTATCACTTTGTCATCACATTCTTTATGTTGAAAAGAAGGTCTGCCATTATGGATTTGTCATTGGGCATTTGGACCAGGGTCTTTTATACCAGAGCTTCTCAAGCTATAACATGCATCAGGACCACTTGGGGTTCATGTTAAAACTTATATTCTGACTCAGTAATCCTAGGATGGGGTCCAAGATTCTGCTCTTCTAATAAGCTCCAAGGTGATCCCATTGCTATTAGTTGAGAACTATAGTTTGAATGATGAGGATTTATATATAATGCCCATTTTACAGAAGAGAAATGGAGGCACTGAAAGGTGTCAAACACAAGGAAGAGCCTTACTTATAACTTCTTGGTTCTCATTATGCTTACTTGAGCTGCAGGGTCCTTTAGATGAAGTTTTGGCCTCTTTCTTTCCTCACTTCTTAACTCAGGCTCTAGGTGTTTTCTTTGGCTCTCCAAGATTTCTGGCCAAAAGTCTACATTTTCATGACAGTCCCACTGGAGCCCCACCAGAGTTTAGGATGAGGTTAAATTTGCTCTGGCTGGGCTGCTGACAACCATGTTTGGGTGCCCAAACTCACAGACTTGAAGTTGGAAATAGAACACCTCCCCGAAGAAGTGCTCTTACTGAGCCCATGAATAAGAAAGCATGTAGTTTGTTGCATCCAAAGAGCACTTTTGGAAGAGCACTCTTCCAAAAGTGCATCCAAAACAGTTTGCAAATCTGCAATGATTCTATACTAAGTTTGTCATAGATTCATCCCTTGTTTTGTTTGTAAATAAATTTAGATATAAATTGTTAATGCATAATAATGCCATCATTTAATTCAGGGTTTTTAATCCTAATCCAGTTCCACATCCTTCATGTGGCATGCCTGTAAGGCAGTAGTGCTCATGGGCAGGTGATATCAGAAATATGGTAAGGAGAGAGAAAAAAACTGGAACTTGTGTAAAAGTAGAGAGATATTTAAAGAAGCAAAGATGGCTGCAGGGAGCCTGTGCTGCTTCTGATATTACCTAGGAGTTTAAAATTATGAGATTATTTGTTTCAGAATGAAACATATTCCAGTCTACCTTTATCCCTTCTCCCACCCCCACTAAAAAAATACACTTATTAACAAAATGAGAGTAGCACTAAAAGGCAAAATTATAATTTAGCTTAAAGATCTAATTGGTTTTTATTTGTAATTCTAGAATGAAGCAATACTTTGTTCTATAAAACAGAATGAGTGTTCTGATCAGCTGAGTACAAGACATTGGCTTTACAGATAGAAAAGACCAGAAGAAAGCAGGAAATGAGAAAAAAAATGGATTGGCCATTCTGAAGTAACTTTCTTTATAGGTTTAAAGCAAAAGGGACTTCCTTATTACTGGACTCTCCTGTGCATTTCTTTTCTTTCTTTTTTTTTTTTTTTTTTTTTTTTTTGGAAAACTGGCCCATTTCAAAGCTCAAATTGATTATGTGACCCTTAACACAAGTGACTCCATTCTGGTGTGGTCTGGGTAGTGTGACAGCTCAGTTCATAGGCAATGACCTCCCATAAAATTTGTTTAACAGAGGAGATATATATCTGCTTGGTTTAAAATTCTGTTCTAATGTTCATTACATGTAAACAATGCACATAGCAATAACACAGGTGATGTTACTTCACAAGGCTATGTAATTGAAGATATTTCCCAAGAACTGTTTTAATAAAAGTCTGCAACACTATTTTATTCATTGCTGGAGGAAATTTTCTCCCATCAGGCACAACAATTATGGGCCCTGCGTGTCTCATAGTGCCTATGGAGATTTTACCTCCAGGGAGTCCCAGAGAAGAGCACTTTTCCAAAAGTGCATCCAAAACAGTTTGCAAATCTGCAATGATTCTATACTAAGTTTGTCATAGATTCATCCCTTGTATTGTTTGTAAATAAATTTAGATATAAATTGTTAATGTATAATAATGCCATCATTTAATTCAGGGTTTTTAATCCTAATCCATGCTACAGTACAAATTGAGTACCATATAGCAAAGAGATAGAAAAAAGTTAGACTTACTTATTTATGTTTAAAAATGTATCTTCCTTCTCATTGCCACACACAGAATATGATGTCTAAGTCTTACATTCCCAAGTGATTAAGATTATATACTTCCTCCTCTTCTTAGCTCATTTACCAGCTGGGTTTCAACAATATAACCTCAGGAGACAGCTTCCTTTTCTGTGTGGAACAAATCTTTAAAAATAAATAAATAAAAAGAAGACGTACATTTTCACAGCCCCCTAACAGGTACTTTGGGGTTCATCCATCTTGCCTAGTTCAGACCCTCTGTTTGAGTGGTGGTCTTTTTCCAACAATAATTTCTAATCAATGTACACTTTACTGGAACAGAAAAAAATTTACATTGACCAGACAACCACAAAAGAATTATATGGTGTTTTTGCTACCTGTGAGTAAATAAATATCCTTTTGGCATTCCTGGATATCTGATCCATTAACTGAGCCAAAACAACCATTCATCCTGCTTTTTTTTTATAGTTTAAATAAATTCTAGAAACCTATTACAGCCCTCGAGGGTGAGTGCTTCTGTGGTTTAAGCTGCAAGAACTATTATTATGTTGCATGAAGTGCAGTAAATGGGAAGTCAGGAGATGGGGTTTCCTCTCCAGCTCTGCTATGGACAACTAGTGTGAGGCTATGCAATTCCCTTGGGCTTTCTCAAGTTCTTCTCATCTGCAAAGAAAGAAATTTCATTCCCTCATTCTATCGACAAATATGTCTCGAGCTGCCCTCATACCAAGCTTGTTCCTGTTCTGAGGATACTTTAGTCAGCAGAGAAAGCGAGTCCCCTCCCCCATGTTGGTCTAGACTCTAGTCTCTAGAGCCCATCATCTCATTGTTGTTGTTGTTGTTAGGTGCTGTCGAGTCGGTATCCGACTCATAGCGACCCTCATAGGGTTTTCGATGGCTGTTTCGGGATTGCCTTGGGACTGGATTGCCAGGTCCTTCTCCTATTTTTGCAGTGCTGGGAATTGAACTCGGGACCTCAGAGATTGCAGCACAGCGCTCTACCAACTGAGCTAAATCCCAGCCTCCATAGTCTAGAGTATCCATAAAATCTTCTCAGAGCTGAGACTCAATGTTTCTGTATTTCTAGAGCCCCTCAGGAAGTGAGAATTTGTCCCAGATTAAGGTGGTAAGAGTTCTCATTTTTTCAATGGTTTAATTTTTGTTGCTTTTTTCCTTCTTTGGAAATTGGCAGAGCACAGGAAAGTCTACACACACGAATAAAGCAGAAAACCAAAAGGCAGTGAAAGGATTTTTTTGTACCTGTGTTGACCCATGTCCCACACAAATTCCTATCTACCTCCCTAATCTACTAACTTGGGCCTCCCAATGTTCTTGAGGTCTTGCTAGCCTTAAGACCTATCTCTTGGAAAATGGACAATCAGTATGAACTACTATTTGTTGCTGTTGTTGTTGTAAGGTGCTGTCCAGTTGGTATCCGACTCATAACGACCCTAGGTACAACAGGCACAACACTATTGTCAGCGCTTCTCTGCTATTCATAGGGTTTTCAATGGTGGATTGAGTTTTGGGAGTGAGTTGTCTGGTCCTCCTCCCAAGCCTATAGCACCTGGTGTTCCCAGGCAGTCTCCCATTCCAGTACTAACCAGACCTGACCCTGCTTAGCTTCTGAGATCTGACAAGATTGGGTGCCACAGTGCTACAACAATCAGTATGAACTGCTGTTTAGCACTTGTAAAACTAAGGGTAGCTATTTCAAGATGGAACTAATGAGACTTAAGAAAAAATTTCAATGTCACAAGCAGCTTTCTTTCATTCAGACTGGTTTATTTCTCTTACCCACCAATCAGCATAACAAAATAAACTTGATTTTGCATTTAGAAAATGAAAAAGCACATGGAAATAATTTTGGCACCTCAAACTGGTGCCAACAAACTTTGGAAAATAAGAGATCTCATTTCAACTTAATCCAATAATTATTCTTCACATTTTTGTTATACTAAGCACAATGTTCGGAGCTCAGATGCAAAGAAGAAATTGGCAAAGTCTCTCCTGTAAACTTTCATGGGTGGTAGAGAGGCATAGATGGAGCTGTAATATAATCTGACATTTAAAAGTACAAAAATGTGGAAGATGCTATGATAAAAGAAGAAACAGAGTAATTCATCCTGAGAGAGTCAGAGAATGTGGGGCGGTTACACTGACTTTTGAACTGAATTCCTGTGTCCCAGACCCAATGGGTAATGGGATGAGGCACACTTTATAGAACTTCACTCCAGGGCCTAACTTTGTCTAGAGCCCCCTGAGGAAAAAACCCAGTGAGACTCAGACATCAGCATGAGTCCAAAACGCCTTTGCCCATTGCTCACTGAACTCACTTCAAAAAGACTCAGTAAAATAAATGATACTACTAAAACCAGAAAAAAAACAACTGAGGGCTAGAGATGTTGCCATTGGTAGAGAGCATGTGCAAGGCCCTGGGTTCCCTACCCAGTGACAAAACAAAACAATAGTTAAGAAGAAAAAGAAAGAGAAAGAAAAAAAGAAAAAAAAATTCTTTTTAGAAGAGAAACTAAAATATATTATTTGTAAAGTTAAAGCACTCCAGTACCCTAGCTAACTTGTGAAGTTCTGAAAGAATTTATGAGGAAAATATAATTAATGATGTCTGCAGACATAGTTGGGAGAAGGATGTGGCAAATCACTCCTGAAGCAATCTTGAAACAATTAGCCATTCAAATCCCTATTAGGGTCTCTATGAGTCAGACCAACTTGACAGCACCTAACAACAAACAAAAGCAGACCTAGCACTTGGGTATCTGATCGTGCCTGATCTCAGAGGCTAAACAGAGTTGGCCTGGTTAGTCCTTGGATTGGAGACCACCTGGGAATACCATGTGCTGCAGTCTAGGGAGAAGGATCTGGCAACCCACTCCCAAAACAATCTGCCATTGAAAATACTATGACTAGCAGAGAAGCACTGACAATGGTGCTGGGCATGGCATACTGTCAGAGAGTGTTTTGATCTGTTGTACATGGGGTCATTATGAGTTGAACCCAACTTAATGGCACCTAACAATAACAAACAACATAATTAATGATAAAAAATAAGGAAACCAAAGGCTGGATGTATGTCTCAGTAGTGGATCAATTACTTAGCACGTGTGAGGCCCTGGTTTTAATCCCCAGCACTGCAAAAATAAATAATAAATAAATAAATAAATACATAAATATATAAGGAGAAGAAGGAAGGAAAGCAGAGAGGAATAAAATAGTCACTACATACCTGAATTACATATATTACAATTTTAAACTTGTTATATCTCCTGCCGCGTGTTAAAAGCAATGAAATTCCATATGCTTAAAACAGAAATCATGGAAATGTCCTCCCCACAAAGCTAAGCCATTTCCATTTTTTTCTACGCCAATAGCACCACTATTGACCCAGTTCTAAATCCAGAAACATACAATTCACTTTGCCTTCATGTTAAACCCATCATCAAGCAACCATGAGTTCATTGACTGGCTTATCTCTTGAATCTTTGTACCTTATCTTTTTCTCTCTAGTACCACCAGTTCTCTGCACATTTTCTCTCCCTCTTTCCCATTCTATAGCTAGAAGCAGCACTGACAATGCAGGTCTAATCAGATCACCACTTACTACAAAGTAAAGCCTTCGTGCTTGTCTTCAGGTAGGGATTCCATCTGTAATGGGTTTAAAAAGTTCTCCAGGGTCTGCCTCATGCCTCCCTTCTTACCACCGCTTCCTCACCGTCCCCTCAGCCCTGTACTTTCCTTCAGCTTCCCCACTGATTTCTGCTCCTTCATGTTCTGGCTCACAACCATACTTTCTCCCCACCCAGCCTTTGTGCCCTGGTCAATTATTATCTTTCCTTGAGATCCCAGCTTCCAGAGAGGACAATGTCTGATCGCACTGGCCCATCCTCAAGCAAGAATCTTAGGTCTCTTTAGCCAGACTCCTTCTTTACTTGGATGTTTGCTCTTAGTAATTTCCCATGCACTCCCACCCACCCTGCTCCTTGGCTATAAGCTCCCAGTTTTCCTTGTTATATTTGGAGTTGAACCCAATCTTTCTTCCCCTGTGCACAACCCCATTGCAGTGGTTCCTACACCTGTCTCAGTGTTCCTGAATAAAGAGTGTCTTAAAGAGTGTCACAAATACTTTTTTCTTTAACACAGCAATTCACTTGACATTCCTAAATGTGGGCAAAGATGCCCAAAACCATCCCTGGCCCACTCAGTCTCTCAGATACAGAAACACAGAATGGCTCTTTTCTCTTGGTAGTGGATGGACTTTTCCTGAATTTATCCCTTTCACTTTTCTAATACAAGATTGGTTTTGGAAAATGCTAGTTGGAGACATTTTTCCTCATCCATAGGAACCACAATAGAAAACTCAAAAATCATGCATAGACTATTGTCTCTCTCTTTCTGTAAAGCCTAGAAGATAACTTAAAAATCTGGCTTTTTCTTTGTTAATAACTTGATAGTAAAAGATGTAATAAGTTTGAAAGAAATTTATTTCTGTTTTGATGAGACCTTGACTTGAATTTTTATAAGTGAGTTATATTCCCAATGTTTGTTTCTGAGTTGGTGTACTCTTGCAGACATATAAGCACTGAAAGCTTGAGTCTTGGTCTAACTCACAAAAGACTTAATTTCAAGAGATGGGAGGCCATCACAGCATTTCACAAACTGTACACACTTCACTTATTTTATTTCTATGAGAAAATGTGTTCCAGGCTCTAGCAATGGGTACCAAGGAGGAGGAGCCTTGCACGTCTCATTAAGACCAGCTGCTTGAGCCCTAATAAGGACAGGAAATAAGCAAGGGAATTATCCCTGGCTTTAGTATGTGCAACTATTTAAATTCTTTGCAACTTTCCACCTTCAGTGAAGTACCACCACTGTGGGTACTTTCCTTGTGTACTTTGGGTCAAGACCATGTAGACAGAGCAGAAACAGAAACTTGCCCCAAGGCCCTTGATTGAATGATTGTGCGCATCTGTTCCATGAATTCAGAGACAGAAATGCTTAGGAATTCTTTAGAAACTTCTTAAAATCAATTTAATTATTCCCAATGTCAACTGCTAAGGGATATTCAGAGAACACTAGTGGTAAGGGCTTGTTGTGTCCACTGGTATTCATGCCCTTACACTGAGCTCATGCTCCTTAAATTCTTTTGGACAATGAAGTGGAAATATCAAAGTATCTTGCTCTGCCCACCAAAACTTCTGTAATTATGACTAAACTTAAGTCAGCTTGATTTAACAAAGCTATGGCTAAAAGACCACACGCAAAGACTAAGAATCACTTACTTGGGCAGCTTCATAGAAAAAAGACTTCAAAGTTTTGCTAATCAGAAGTATTATGGTCTCAAGATGTTGTTGTTGTTAGGTGCCGTCGAGTCGGTATCCGGCTCATAGTGACCCTCATAGGGTTTTCAATGGCTATTTTTCGGGATTGCTTTGGGAGTGGATTGCCAGGCCCTTCTCCCAATTTTGCGGTGCTGGGAATTGAACTCGGGACCTCAGAGACTGCAGCACAGCACTCTACCCACTGAGCCAAATCCCAGCATGGTCTCAAGATAGAAAACCTAATAACTGAATTTTATAGGCATAGAGTACTTCCATGTCAAGTCAGTCCTTATTCAGGCTGCACAACCCCAAACCTGCATGTATGTACTTCTGTATCAGCATTTCTTTTATGCATTTTTTATAGTATAAAATTTATTCTGACTACCAGGAAAAAGGCCTGCAGCCATACCACTGTGGCATCAGATATTGTCAGATGTCAGAAGCTAAGCAGGGTCAGGTCTGATTAGTACTTGGATGGAGACTGCCTAGGAATACCAGGTGCTGTAAGCCTGGGAGAAGGACCAGGCAACTCACTCCAAAAAACAGCCAGCCATTGAAAACCCTATGAATAGCAGAGAAACACTAACAATAGTGTTTCGTCTGTTGGACATAGGGTCACTATGAATAGGACACCAACTCGATGGCACATAACAATAACCAGGAAAAAGTACCAATGAAAGAGAAAGGACTTAATGAATCTAGATGCAATATTCCCTTTCAGGGAATAGAAAATGTTAGAGGCAAAGAGCTTAAGGAAAGAAAATCATTAAGTGCTATGAGTCATTCATTCTGTGCTTCATTAAAGGTTCTATTGATGTGCTATTACATACAAAGTATCTTAGCAGTGCAAACTGCTTTGTTTCCCAAGAAGCATAAAAGGCTCCAGTCATCCAGTTGCAGTGGATGAGCCCTGGCAGCACTGGCAAAGCCTGAGAGGAGGCATATAGAAGAGAAACCTGGCAAGTGTGAGCTCAGGGGCTGAAAGCCACCCCCACTTGCCTCATGGGGAAGCTTCACAAATGGGTCTGAAAGAAAAATTGTGTCACCCAACACCACAAAGAAATAGTGGAAGTAGTGGAAGGACAGGTAGAAAAGAAGCAGGAACTAGAGAAATGTGGAGTTAGACTGACAGTGTTAAAGGGAAACCTATTAGCAGATGGCATCAAGAAGATTTTAAATATCACAAGACCAGGGCAGGGGAAACCTGCCTCTGGATATGAATCTCAGACCACATATTGAATTGGATAGAAATAGAAACCTGTGTCATTACTGAGCCGTGATTCATTAAGCTTGTTCTAAGCCCATGGAACACAGCACAGGACTGGGGCTGGGAGAATCTAGGAAACCCAGAGGGCAATCTGGACAAGAACCAGTGCATCTGGACTGTAGTTATAAGACCATTCAAGGTGTAATTCTCAACTCTTATTTGAGAAATTCTGATACTATAAATTTCTAAGGGTGAAAAAAAATAGCCCTGCAGAAAAGGTAGCATATGGATAAAGACTGTTGTTCATGCTTTTTTCAAATAGGAAAACTCTTCAGTTGTAACATTCTGGACTCTCAAAAATGTAGTTGATTCTTGTAATGAAAAAGGAAACTGCAACAGATGAAGGAAGATAAGTTTTAGCCTTGTGTAGGGACTTAAAGATCGAGTATTCTAAAAAGGAATTTGAACTAATTTTTAAATTTGGACCAATTTTAAAAATGAGAGAGAGGGGGGGAGAGGGAGAGGGAGAGGGAGAGAGAGAGAGGAGAGAGAGAGAGAGATAAGAAAACCATTTTTATGGCATGTTTAGGATCTATGTGGCTATAAACATACTCTTGCCTATAGTTTTTGTTGTTATTATTTTTAGGTTTTATGGAGTCTCAACTGTTTTTGATAGCAACTCTGTGGTTAAAATGACATTTTCAACTGTTCTTACTCTGGGGAGGGGACGGAATGAACAGAGAGAGAGAGAGAGAGAGAGAGAGAGAGAGAGAGAGAGAGAAAGAGAGAGAGAGAGAAGATGGAAGGGATAGGAAGTCTAGGTAAAGTGTAAGAGAACAACCACAACACTTCCAGACCTCCTTGGGGTTCAATCTAGGTCTCAAGTTAAAGGCCAGCACAAAAAGCAAAGATTCATTGAAAACACAAAACAGTTTACCTTAGGGAAATACATGCATCAGATTCATTTGTTACCTGCACTCTCCCATCTTCACGAGTCTGATATAGAGTAAAACACTTTGGGAATGGGTGCAATCACTCATCTCTCATGATACCTGCTCTCAGGGAGGTTGGATGCTGGTATGACAACTGCCAAGGAAAGAGAAATTCAAAACAATAGGATGAGGGGGATAAGGGGCAGGGGAGGAGAAGGATGTAGGGGTAACACTGAAAATAGGATACCTTGTAGCAGAGGGGAAATATGTTCAATATCACTTGAAGAAAGCAGGAAAGACTTAAAGATCATGTCTCATTTAAGTTAGATGTAGAAAGAAGTTGTGTTAGGTGCCATGGAGTGGGGTCCAACTAATAATGACCCTACATACAACAGAAGGAAACACTCCCCAGCACTGTGCCATGCCCAACACTGTATCAGTGCTTCTCTGCTAGCATTTATAATAGCAGATTGTTTCAAGATAGGGCTGCTGAGTCCTTCTCCCATTTTTGCAGTGCTGGGGATCAAACCCTGGGCCTCAGAGCATACAGAGCAAGCACTCTACCAACTGAGCTAAACCTCAGCCCATGGAAAGGAGAGCAGATGTTTTCCAGTTGAGCCAAGGGATGAGAGGGTCATCGTTACAGTTTGAATATGCAATGTTCCTCATAGGCCCACATGTTGGAACACTTGGGCTCTAGCTGGTGGCATTATCTGGGGAGGCTTTGGAAATTTTCGGAGGTGGGACCCCTCTGGGGGAAGTAGGTCACTGGGGACGAGACCCTGCAGGTATATGATCCCTGGTCACTTGTTCCTCTCTCTGCTTCTTCTCTTCCATGGGATCAGCTGCTCCACCCTCCCTTCCCTGCCATGATGGACCAAACCCTCCAAAACTGTAAGACAAAATAAATCTCCCCTCCTTTAAGTTGCTTTTCTTGGTCATTTGGTCACAGCAACAAAAAAGCTCTTAATACAGTCATTCCACACAAAAGGTATGCATCAGCAAATATATGGAGGCCTATGAGGCACTGGCCTGCAGCCCTACCATTGTGGCATCAGATCCCATCAGATCTCAGAAGCTAAGCAGGGTTGGACTTGGTTTGTACTTGGATGGGAGACCGCCTGGGAACACTAGGTGCTTTAGGCTTGGGAGAAGGACCCGGCAACCCACTCCAAAAAACAATCAGCCAGTGAAAACCCTATAAATAGTAGACAAGCACTACAGTAGTGTTTCATTTGTTGTATATAGGGTCGCTATGAGTCAGACACCTGCTCGACAGCACCTAACAACAAACAACAACACATGAGGCACAGAGAATTATAAATTGTTCAATACAGAAGATTGGTCAGAGGTGCAATGATAAGAGAATCAAGTAGGGATGGTACAGCCTAGAATATAAAAATATTGTTACAGAGTTTAGGTTTCATCTTATAGGTAAAGATATGGGATGTATTTAGGAGGAGAATTGCACATCCAAATCTTGAGCTTTAGTATATTTTGTTAGCACTGCATTTGTCAAAACCAGTAGTTCTCCCAACATATTGATTAGTCAGAATTAAGTTTCTCACCAGCTTTGGAACTTATCTTCAATATGTCAAATGTTTTGGGATTTTCTTGGAAACTTTTAAATGTAACAGAATAACTTGCTGATCTCTAATTCTTACTTGAAATTTTCTAGCCTTCCCTCTTGGGGTAAGTAAATATAAATACATGTTGCTCTCCAGAGGAACAGAAAATTAACCACTGAGAAAAAATATTTATTTTTATATTCTTACCTGCTGGCAGAGAGGGACACTCAAGGGATTTTTTATTTTTCTGATTGCATTATTGGGTGAACTCAGGGTGTCCATGCATTAGTCATAAGATATCCAGCCTTGATCTTATTTAATGAGGAGGAGAGAAGAAACCTACTGAAATGGTTAGCAAGAGAACTCATCTTTATAACAATTATTGTACTGGCGAGTTTCTGGTGTTTGTTGTTGTTGCATGAAATTGTCATAACTGGGCAAAGGTGGAGGTTAAATTAAAAATGTCAGCTATTTTTAAATGAGATTCCCAGGGCCAAGAACACTACTTGTGAAACTGTGAGAAGTAGTCCAAGGATGTCCTGAGCTTTTCAAGCAGGGAGTATGTTGTGGGTCTGGAGCTGCCCTGCTCAGGACTTGTAAGAGTGGAAAGGAAAGTGATTTGAGGGTTCCAAAGAAAGCCACTCTACTCATGAGAGGAAGAAATCAAGTGTGACAGCCAGATACAAGTATTCTTAGAAACAGGCTCACATGGTGTCTATAGAAGTTATGAAGAGCTGTTAGTGAAGTCTAGTGTTTTTCAATGTCTCCGGGTGAAATGTAAAAACTTCCTCACTTCTTGGACGAGCAAAAGTCTTCCTATATTACATCTGAGTTAATTTGGGAATTGTGCATTTTCACCCAGAAAGGTATAAGATTGCCTTTGTCTTTAGTCTTAATGGTGCTTGAGCTTTAGAAATGGTTCCAAAAGTGGCAACGTGGAAAAAATCATCAGTCTAGGGATCAAAAAACCAATTTCAGTCCTGGTTATGCTACTTGCAAGTGGTCTTGTGGGGCCCTTGGGTCTCAAGTGAACCTCAGGATTTTGATTTTTAAAATTGGGACATTACTCACCACTCCTGTTTGATTGCTTCTGCTAGATGGTACCATATGGGTCCAGGAAAATGAGAAAACAGCAACCTAATATTTTAATAGCATTATATAAATATAAGTATCAGCACTAGTGATAGTTAAGAGAGCCCTGATAACATGTTATTTGTTTAGGAGAGAAAATAAGCCTGTGGAGTCAGTATTAATGATCTTTGAGGGTCTGGGTGAATGGCAGAAAGGATGAGAAATTGGAAGGTTTGAATTTCCATTTAAGAACGGAGATTTTGGCAGCAGATAATTATCAGGCTTTCCAACTTAATGAAAGTGCAACTTTGATGTGGTAATAGAAGCTAATTTATATATCGACCTTGAGATTTAATGATTCACAAAAGAAGATTAAAGATACTTCAGCTAAGAGACTAATGTCCAATGGTCCACATCAGACAGAACACTGCTTCCATCTTTCAACATCTGGTTGGCCCCAACAAATGAACTATAGCTGGTCCCTAACATCTGGAGCCAGGACATCAGCATAATAATGTTAGTCTGGTGACAAGATTCATGTAAGTTGTTTAGGGACAGAAACTAAACAACTTAAGATCCATTCAATTTGCCATAACAAATCAGAATGTATTATCTCCTGGCCAACACAAGCTCCCTCTCTTGACTTTTCTTTCGGGCACTCAAATGTGCAATTGTGTATGGCCTTCATATCTCCAGTCCTGGCTCCCGTCAACCAATTGTCAAAACCTAGATTTTTTTCTGCAATCCTTTTTGCATTCTTCTCCCAAAGAGAAAAAGTTCCCCAAGGCCCCAGATGAATCCCAGCACTATCAATGGTGATCCAGACTAGAATTCTAGACCCAGAGAGCATCTGCAAGTCCAGCTGCTGTTGGACCATGTGGAGTTTAATAAATGAGTGAGGTTCGAAACCACTCCCAAGTTTTTGCTTCCATTGAGTGCCCTCTTGCCATACTGGTGATCACCATCTTGCAACGACTTTTCAGCACCCTCTTTCTTTGCAAGAAAATGCTCTTCTGTTTATGTCAACTCCCTACTTATCTCTTGACTTGAAGAAGAGCTCAGACTCTCCAACAACAGAATAAATCTTTTCATTCCTGCCTATTGAGTTTCCCCCAAGAGCCTTGGCAGTTTTGTCCACAGGTGGTTTTGACTGTAATTCCAACTAGTCTCTTTTGCTTCAAAGTCCTGGAGCAGATCAGCTGGATTGTTCTCTACTGCCACATTACAGTGCTTAACCTCACTCTGGTTCCCTAGCTTCCTTCTCTTTTTCTTCCCTTGGCCCGTTATCAAATATCATGCCTCATTTTCTCTGTAGAAAATTTGAGATAGAATAAATGTACTCCTTTACAGTGTAAATGTTCTAAATGTTTCCCAGGGATTGGAAGGGTTTAAAAGTTAAGATATCTTGTTGCCAACTGGAAAAATAACAATTAAACCCAAATGTAAGTTGCTAGCTTTTAACTCTGTCATGGTAATCTTAACAACAGAAGTTCCTTCTCTCCTGGGGAAATACGTGGGTGGTGAATTATTCCCTCCTGGGCAGCTGTCCACACGGCTCCCTTGGACACTATAGGCAGAACATCTAAGTCTCCAGGCCCTGTTCTCTGGCCATCTTAAGTCTGTGATGCAACTGTTACATCTACTTTGTGCCTAGGGCATTTTCAACTCAGTTTTTTCTTTCCTGTTCTTGCTGCTCTGCTAAGCTGCCCACATGCTGGAGGCCATTTTCCAGAGAGAAGTTGGAGATCAACTCTTTTGGGCAATCAAAGCCCAGCTGTAGGCTCAGGCCAGATTTCAAAAGCTCATTCCTCTGCTCATCCATTTGTAAAGTACGCAAAACTGTATCTATCCTACAGAGTTGTTATGAGAGTTTAATGAGATGTTTATGAACAGGTCTTAACCTGGAGCACAGCACTTGGCAATGGTTCCATACATAATTTTTGCTTTGTTTTTGCTATACTGGGGTTTGAACCCAGGGCCTTACACATACTAGGCAAGCACTGAGCTGCAAGCACTGAGCTGCAACCCCACCTCATTTTTATTTTTTATTTTGAGACAAGGTCTGGCTAAATTGTGCAGGCTGTCTCTGGCCTTGAACCTGCAGTCCTCCTGTCTCAGCCTTCCAAGTCACTGGGATTACAGGTGTGTAGGACTACACCTTGCTTATAATGATATGTTATTGATGTGATCACTGGGGGAAGCAACAGAAAAAAACTCATTATTTTGTCTGATTAATCATTGCTAATAGGGCTGGTGTTTAGCTCAACTGGTAGAGTGCCTCTCTGTGTTCTCTGAGGCCCTGGATTCGATCCCCAGCACTGCAAAAAATGGGAGATGGACATGGCAATCCACTTCCAAAGCAATCCTGAAATAATCAGCCATTGAAAACCCTAATAATAGTAGAGAAGCACTGATAGAGTGCTGGGCATGGCACCCTATTGGAGAGTGTTTCGTTCTAGCATCGCTTTGAGTTGGACCTGACTCCATGGCACCTAACAACAACAAGAACAATTTTTTAAAAAAGAAAAACCTAGACCAGATATTCTCTACTCACACATGTACCACTGCTGCCCCATCCCCCAGGGTTGTCCCTCCTTGAGCACTGGCATGGAAAGTCAGGTTAACTTCCTCCAGGAGGGCACCCAGGTGCTCATAGATCAGGGCCTGGTATCCTGCAGTTTGCTGCTCTTCCTCCTAGCCAGGTGACTGAAGCTTCTGCCCTTTCTATTCAGCTATTACTTTTCTGGGCTGGGGTTTAGCTCAGTGGTTGAGTGCTGCTTTGCACCCTCTAAGGCCCGGGGTTCAATCCCCAGCACCCCCCAAATGGGAGAAGGACATGGCAGCCCACTCCCAAAACCATTAGCCATCAAAACCCCCTGAGGGTCACTATGAGTCAGAGCTCACTAGACAGCACCTCACAACAACAAATTACTTTTCTACTTAGGAACACAAAGAAAATGAAGAACATGGCTCAGGCTCCTCACAAAAATACTAACATGAAGTTTTACATCTTTCTCATTTTTGACAAGTAAAGTAATAATTAAAAAAAGAAGTCTTGGACAAGTCACTGAAATCTCCAGTGGCCCAGGTGCTCCTTGGATGGATTCTGATGGTATTGTTAGCCTTATTTTCACCTGATTCCTGTTTAAAGTTTTGAAGTTCTACAGATAGAGCTTTTGTAATATATGTTGTTGTTAGGTGCTGTCCGGTCAGGTCCGACTCATAGCGACCCTCATAAGGTTTTCAATGGCTGACTGTTTCAGGATTGCCCTTGGAGTGGATTGCCACGTGCTTCTCCCGTTTTTTTTTTTTTTTTTTTTTTTTTTTTTTTTTTTTTTTTTTTTTTTTTTTTTTTTTTTTTTTTTTTTTTTTTTTTTTTTTTTTTTTGGTGCTGGGGATTGAACTTGGGTCCTCAGAGAGTGCAAAGCAGCACTCTACCAACTGAGCTAAGCCCCAGCCCCTTTGTAGTATACAATGTAGGTTAAAAGTGAGAAAATTTCATCAACAGAGCATTAGACTTAAAAATCTGAATGCTAAAGGGCTGGAAATTCAACCTAATTAAAATGGCTAATGCAGAGTCACAATTAAACCGTGAGAGAATTATGGAAAAGTAAATATTTACGCACACATTGTACACTTATTAGGGTTTACGAAGAAATGTTTCTCATCTGCACAGCTTTCCTTTGTAATGATACTGTTATGAGGCAATAAATGTAGTTATAGTTAATAACAGATGTTAAATGGCATAATTCATCCGGAAACCTTGCTGATTACTGCAGAGGCATGAGACAAATGCACAGTATCAGATGGGAGGAATTTCTTACCTGTTTGTAAACAGAAAAAATGAAAGGTCACTTGTAGAAAAAGAAATATTTAAAGTAAAGGCTTACTTATTTAGATGAAAAATTTAAACACTTTAAAATTATAACAGGACTTGACTTCTGCAGAGTTCATGCTTCATTCAGAGAAACCAAATGGCCTGAATGAGTCTTGAGTTAACTTGGCCACTTGGGTGGGAATCATTTTCTAAATTAGTTCAGGGAGAATGTGCCATAACTAAAACTGTGTTACTTGTTGTAGTTAGCATGATGCTTACCTTCAAATATTTCATTTCATTTTCCTTAAGCTTAATTCTTTTCTTACAAGGGCATTGGAACAAATAATGAGGAGAGGAGGCAATATATTGTGTCACCTAACACATTGTTGCTTCTGTAGACACAGCACCATGGCGTCTGATCTCACCTGATCTTGGAAGCTAAGCAGGGTTGCCCTGGTTAGTCCTTGGATGGGAAACCAGCTGGAAGAGCAGGTGCTGCAGGTTAGGGAGCAGGACCGGGCAATCCACTCCTGAAATAGTCTGCCATTGAAAACCCTATGACTAGCAGAGAAACACTGACAATAGCGCCTGATGTGGCACAGGGTCAGGGAGTGATTTGTTCTGTTGTACATAGGTTTGCTATGGGTCAGACCCGACTTGATGGCACCTAACAACCACAAAGCAATTTTATTTTGTATAGATTATATAGAGAAGATTTGTGAAATGAATATTGTTAGAATAATTTTTCATAATGAATTTGGGAAGGCCGATTGGAAAAATTAAAATGAAGAGACAGCCATTAGTATCTTCACCAAAGCTCTAATCCCTCAGAAGTACTATGAATCTCCCTATCTTCCTAACATGGTCGGTTTTCAACTACTCTGTAACATTGTTCAGTTGTTTGCTCTATCCATGCTGTCTTAATAGCAGTGTCCTTTGAAATAGTGGGTGTTGATTTGTACTATATTTTACAAAGATTTCCTGCTTAGATTTAATTTCTGTTGGTCTTCAAAACCAAAGAGCTCACTGGATATCTTGATTCAAATAAAGTTGGGATGTTGAAGTTAAAGATTTCCAAGGCCTTTAGTCATGTAGACACACATTTGTGCCATGCACATGCATGTAGTGTATACACACATGCATACACACACACACACACACACACAGATACAATGACAGGAGGCAGAAAGAGAGCAAGATAGATACCGAGATAAAAACAGAAAAAGAGACAACCATTACCTTTACTTTTCTGTGAAATAGAAACCATTATACCACACCTCTATTTATTCAGTGTTTTTGTTTTTGTTTGTTAGGTGCCATCAAGTTGGTATCCAACTCATAGTGACCCTCATAGGGTTTTCAATGGCTGATTGTTTTGGGATTGCCCTGGGAGTGGATTGCCAGGCCCTTCTCCCATTTTTGTGGTACTGAGAATTGAACTCGGAACCTCAGAGACTGCAGCTCAGCGCTCTACCAACTGAGCTAAATCCCAGCCCTATTCAGTATTAGATTGTCCTTTTGCATTGTGGAAAGCCCAGTGACTATGTGATTATTATTGTATTTTGATGACTTTGAGTGAGACAACCTTTAAGTCTCTCTTTCTGTCTCTATTCTCTGGAGAATAATTTTCCCAATAAAATAGAAACCTGAAAATAAAAATCAATGTATATCTATCAACATAATCAGTGGAGTCAAGGGGGAAGGTTATTTCTTCTATACTATCTTTTGGAAAAATACAAAAAGAAATCTGTGGAGGGAAAAGGCAGAAACAGTTTACTCTACAGAGACAATGGAACAGAGCATTACTTCCCAAACCTCAATGCATCACCTAGGGATCTTCCCAAAGGATGAATTCTGACTCAGACATCGGCAGGGGACCTGCCATCCTACATGCCTAATAAACTCCCAGGTGCTGCTGCTGCTGCTGCTGCTGCTGCTGCCTGTGGGCCACACTGAGCAGCCAGGGCCCAGAGGACTTGCTGGCAGGTCTCATCTAAATCTGGGTCCTTACACAATAGTGCTCAAGGCATCAGTTGCAGAGTTCTCAAAAAGGAAACAATGTGAAAATTCATATCAAGACTTAATTAGAAAGCTGGAAGAATACTTAAGAAGACCCCTGGTTTATTCCCTATCACCTGATGTTCTGTAGCATCACAGAGAAACCATTACAGATGGCCAAAAAAGTTTATGTGCTTTAACAGTCTCCTTTGAGGATAGACTACAACAGAGTTTGGTAGTTAATTCTGCTTTTAACAACCTTCACTATATTTAGCAAAAATTCCCTTATCATTAGCTAATTCTTTATATCCAAGCACCAGTAAGACACAAAATTCCTTTAAATTATACTACTTTCTAAACTCAAAAACTATTCATTAATATGTAATCTCTCAGTTTCCACTCTTTCCACTGAACTATCTCAGATGATTTAGACTTTTCTTATTGGGATATTTTCCAGCCCTTTAATCATTTGGATAATCTCATCCAAGTGATGTCATTCCCCCTAGGGAGTTATTATTCTATTCCCCCTTTAAAAAAATCCATCTTCTTTGCTGTCATTCTTTTAATCCCTAATGGTCTACTTTTTTCAAGAATTTCTATATTATCTTTGTGGATGGTTATCATCTTCTTAAGATCTTTTGATGAGTAACTACCAAAATCTCAGTGCTTTTAAATCATTCACTTAGAAAGAAAGAGACCATAATTATATACAAAATATTATAATTTTGGCTCTTTGGATGTTGAATTTTTTTTTCAATACTAGGGTGCTGATTCCATGGTGTCGTGCTACTTTTACAAGTACCCTACAACTAAGCTGTACCCTCAAACATTTTAAAAAATTATTTATCTTGAGACAGGGTCTCACTAATTTATGCAGGCTGCCTCTGGCCTTAAACCTTCAATCTTTGTGCCTCTGCCTCGCAAGCCACTGGGATTACAGTTGTGAGGCACATCGCCTGGCTGCTTATCCATTTTAATGTGTGCCTCTGAAACAATTTGTTTCCTAAGTAATTCCTAAAGTATCCACACATAAGATACATGAACTAAGCCAAAATAAATAGAGTGAAAAGACAATAATGATTTCTTATACTCAACTTCATAACACACATATAACAAATAGGGTATGTTCAATGAATAAATAAATGCATATCAGACACAGGTAAATATAAGTTCCTATTCTACTTCTTACTGGTTCTGAGAATTAAGACAAGTCAATGTCATTGAGTAAAAATTTCCTTATTTTAAAAGCAGGGTAATAATACCTTTCTTACAGAGATTCCTACAGATTACATCAGATAATATATATAACATTCCTAGCACACATTAGTTATTCAATAAACAATGCTTCACTCTTCTCCAAGAAAAGGAATTTACCAATCAAACCACAAATAGTACTTAGGATAATATTTTTTCACATAGCAAACAGTCAATGTGTTGAATAAATAAATCAAAATATAAGCATGAGCAAGCTGAGAATCTAGGCAAAGAAAAATCATTGGGTTCAGTTAAGCCCCACTGTCATTATATTGGTAAATTCACATCAATTTCTCAGAGATAGCTTTTAAAGGTCTTTCTCAGAGTTAAAAATATTACAAAAATGAGATGCCAGATTTATATGAGACTAGTATCTGTCTAGGTCATGAGAATCATATTGGTATAAAAGGCCATATAAGAAGGACTTAGAATTTTTTAAGGAAGGTTATATTATATAAGGAATACATTAACTTAGTGAAAACCTTTATTTAGATAGACTGGAATGACCTACCTATAGAGATTGTGTCCAAACAATATTAAATGCTACAGTTACTGATACTTTATGGTCAAGACTCAAGAAGAAGGTGGTAATGAGAACACTTGACCTCACAGTGCTGTTCTGATTTCTATCTCTGGAAGAGAAGGTGTATCTT